>WOGP01000291.1:5459-26937 GCA_015342065.1 Leptinotarsa undecemlineata
CATCATTTTCAAGAATATACAAACAAATAATCAGTATCATAATTTCAATAAGAATATAGGATATTCCAACAGGGTCTTCCGAACTTTGACAATTGATAACGGTCATCTTGTTGAAGCTGAATCTGTCAAATTAGTTATCATTCGCCAAATCACCATGGAAGAGATATAGCTTTCAACAACACGTGAAAATAATAAAATTGTTTTATCAAAATATCTGTTCTGTAAGGGCAACGTACCGCGCGCTTTACGGTCGTCTTAATCGCAATGTGGTGAATGACTTTGAGTTCACTGGTTCAGTAAATGATCGACCAACACCCGTACGTCGACGAAACGCAAGATCTGCTGAAAACATCACCGCTGTCGTGGGAGTGCAGAAAATCCGATCGAACTTTCGCAGATCACAACTTGGCCTTTCGCAGACCACAACTTGGCGAATTTCTCGTCGTGACTTGGGCCTGCACCCGCACAAAATTCAACTGACCCAGGAGCTGAAGGTAAACGATCGTAGACAACGACGTGTATTCACTGAATGGGCTATGAAGCAGTTGGCAACTGATCCTAATTTTCATCGAAAAATCATTTTCAGCGATGAGACCTATTTCTGGGTGAGTGGGTACGTGAACAAACAAAATTGTCAAATTTGGGACGATACCAATCCACATGAAATCCAAGAGCGTCCAATGCATCTCGAAAAAATCACTATTTGGTGAGGATTTTGGGCTGGCGGCGTCATCAGCCCATACTTCGAGAACGACATTGGCCAGCCAGGCCATCATTGTCAACAGCACTATAGGTCGATGGTTACCAATTTCTTTTGGCCTGAATAGGATGATCTGGACAACTACGACATGTGGTTTCAATAGGACGGCGCTACTTGCCACACAGCTCATACCACATTGGATATTCTGCACGATTTGAGAGCATGGTCATCTCACACGGAGATATTGTGAACTGCCAACGACATCGTGCAATTTGACCCCGTTAGACTGTTTCTTGTAGGGTTTTCCTAAGTTGCAGGTGTATGTGAATCAACCACAAACCACAGCGGTCGTCAAAGCCAACATAACCCATCCCGTCAGTCAAACTCAGCTTGATTTATGCGCCAGAGTCATAGAAAATCGGACGTTTCGGATGCGTTCCATTCAAAGAAGCCGTAGCGGATATTTGAACGAACATAATGGCATCAAAAGATCCTTCAATCGAATAAAACATTTCCATGATGTCTCACACAAAATTTGTTTTATTCAAATTCAGTCATTAAGTGCGTTCATGTATTATTTTCATACATTTTTGAATATTATTCGTACGTATATTTACGTCAATTATATTATCCGATGGATAAAGTTGCAAAATCTACGTTGAGCACCTTGCAGACTTCCATCCAACTTTTAACGACTTCATTTTGGTCCTTATAAATGTCGAGGCTCTTATCCCAAAGAGCGGGTCGGTTGGAGACAGCACTTATTAACAGCTCCATATCGTAATCTGCCATTATGAATAGTATGCAGCGTCAACAAGGGAGAGCCGTTTTAACTCCTCGTGTGGAAGCCCCCACTCATCCTTTTGTATTTTAAGGAGGAGGCGTGGGTGCCCTGGCTCGAGGTGCAGAAGACGTGAGAGCTCTCGTCTCCCGAGAAGTGGCGGCTCCCGTTCTTCGTCTGAAAGCTCCATTGGACTCGTTGGCGCTAAGAGCCTTCCTTTCTCTCGGAAGCGAGAGACGCGAAACTCCCCGTGTGAAAGGGCGCTCAAAATGGCTCGCTAAATCATCGGATATGATTGGAAGGATTCGTGAAATCCAAAGTTATTCTAGATTTCTTCACAGAAACATTTCATAATGTAGAAAATGAACAAGTAAAGAGACTTCATTTCCTTGTGATCCAACCCTAGACAGCACTTTTTCGACCCGCTAGGTCTCATCATTCGTACTAGGTCGAACCAATGAATCGTCCTAAAAAGAGCAATCCTTCAATTGCAGATATTCCATGTACTGTATAAAAAAACAATAATCTAGAACAGAAGTTAAAATTTTCTTCATCATAGACCACTTTAAAAATTTTGCTGGTACCGGTGGACCTCCTGCAGCTGCATATGTATAATATAGGTCTAACTATGGAAATTTGCTTTGCGACTGCATTCCAACCACGAATTAACAGTTTTCAAATGTAAAGTGAATATTGATTGGTTTATTAATTAATTGATTGTGTTGTTAGCGGATGTCAAAGAAGTGAAGTTCAATCAAAAAATGAATCCATCTAACTTTACCTTTCACACATCTACTCACAGTACAAGAAACCAATCGATTCTTACTAATTTCATTTAGAAAACTCCCCATTCCGTGTGATAAAAAGAAAAAGAAAAATAGTATATTTCTTGTGTTATTAATTCAAATATGAAATGATTAGAACACTATTTCTCAGTCATATTGTAATTAAATATCAATAATGTAACTTCTACACTACAATGTCAATCACAAAATAGTTATGATTTTGATGGGAAAAATATACTTGTGATGGATTGACACGAAATTATTAATATTTGGCTCCAATATTATCTGCCTATATTGATAGGTGGAGTCAAACCACATTTTGTTTCTTCACTATCGAAACTAGATAAATTTTCATAAACCCCGCTCACGAATTATGAATCCCCATTTTTTGGTTACGTCAACATAGATCCCAGTCGAATCTCTCGTGGACCCCTGGGGGTACATCTGGACCATCTGAATCACGGATCTAGACTATCAAGTGGTCAGCACTTCCTAGGAGCTCATAACTATCGTTTTTCCTTATGCCGATTAATTTACTTAAAAGCAGTTTGATTTTTTCTTTCTGACACTTTTCAGATCATCACCTTTAGTTCTAGCTTTCAAAAAATACAAATCTTTTTGAGACAAGTCGAATTGTTTGCTCCTCACAAATCTGCGCAATGTAGGGATAACGGTAACAAATATATCAAAATGGTTCCCTGATTTTGTAATTGAGTCTTCCACCTTTACATAGAACGTTTTTTTACGGTCTCCCACCCCAACTTTCGTACTTTATTACAATGGTCTCAGCAATTATCAAGAAGAAAAGTACACTTCCTTCTGTTCTATTGATATCTTGCTTGTAATCCTAAATTGTCTTTACAATCCCGCTGTAATGAAAATATTAAAGTTGAATTTCAACTTTCTCTTACCCACTCCATTTTCAAACGTCTTTCATCATAAACTAGATCCATTATTTTCATTATTTGCCTTTGAGACTTTTCTTCTCTTAGCCAAATTTTTATTGAGCACAAAAATACAAACAAAAAAGAGAAGAAAGACAAATGCAATCAGAGAGAGAGATAGAGATAGATTAATTCGTACACCAATTCAAATACTACATGGACTACATTCATTATGTTTTTATGTAATGAACTGGCAACGCCAGAGGGCTTTTAGCGATACCGATGGTTTACCGGATCCCTTGTAGCTGCGAATCGGTCTACGTTGAAACCACGAAGAGAAGTGCAAGTACCCGGCTCTCTGAGTGAAAAAAAAATGTCAGGTCATTTACCTGAACCAATACGAACAAAGCCACGTCCAATACCGATGGAAACCTATTCTTGAGTTGCTTTGAAACGTCAGCCGCAGTCGCAGATGAAATGTTATCCATAAAAGCCGGCAGGCAATGACCAACAAACCCGAAAAGTAGATTCGACAGAGTTATCTTTGTCCGTGAAAGTTTACAATCTATGAACTGGCAATAGTTCGCAATCAATTCAAATGTTTTCAAGTCATACTTTTCATCTGCACATTTCATTAATCTATGATAATGAGATTAGAAATTTTGTGCTTATGCTCATAACAGTATCTGACATTTTCCACATATGGATATATATTTTACAACAAATTCTGAAACTCAAATCCCACCCAGTTTATCGAATTTTCAATCTTTGGATCGTGACGATGATAAGATAGAGAAATAAACAAGCACTACGTAGAAGTTGAAAAGCTTGGAAGTATCAAAATATGTGATTTTTTCACATAAAAATACTCGTACGTGAACCGAACTGAATAGTAGTGGTTCTAATTTTATAACTCAAAATATTGTTTTAAACTATCATTGGTTACCAATTATGTGAATACTCATACTACGAGCGAACGTAGCCAGATAGTAGTTTCAATAATTACATCAGATTTAATAACTGGATACCAATAACGTGAATACCATGTTTATGTTTCCACCTGAGGAAATATGTGGTTTTTCCAAATTTCCACATAGACCATAGAAATTACGGTGGAAATGTATCAAAGTGGTTTGTTCCTATTTCTCACCTATGGATATTTGCAACACCCTTAACAAAAATTAAGATTTTTCCAATTCAAATCAACAGTTGCTGAAAAATGAATATTATTTTATTACTCATCTTAGGACGAACAAGAGGTAATTTTTTTTCTATATTTTCAATTTTTATTCCAACTTGTCACCTATTAACGAATCATTCAAGTCCACTCATTTTTTAGTAGTTGATTCCTAAACTATGAATTTGTCGAAAAAATTTATATGGCCTTATTTATAGGAATCGTTGAGATGAATATAAATTGTATCCATGAAAATTGTATAACAGGAATTTCGGTAAGAATAGATAAAACAGAATCCCGCTGGTATGAGACTTGTAGTACCAAACGTTTCGTCTGCTACTGAGGCAGGCATCATCGGTGGTGTGGCGTTGACTACGACTGTCAAGTTCTGCGTTGACTCGCATATAGAACAACCCAGTAAAAGTGTGGATCAGTCAGGAGTCAGCACTCACATGGACATCCCACTCCAATCGCCATCTACACTTATAAATATGAGTGAACACGGAGTTCGCCAGTCAGTCGTCATATTGACTTCAAGATATAACCTTCGCTTCGTCCTTGCAATCGAACACGGCCTACCAGTCATGATTTTGTTCTTAGAAATGTAGGTATTTCCGATTTTGACCAATACTTCGGTTAACTATAGCGACTACCAAAACAGGTTATACCAATATTTTCAGTTTCATCAAAATCCTCAGTTTCTCAAAAAATCCACAGCTATCTCAGTTATGAAAAAAAAATTCAAATATATTTCATAGAAATCTTCAAGACAACCAAACTTGGTTTTTTGATTTTATTTTATTTTTGAGTTCTAAATGAAATTAGATATAGTTATAGTTGTTTCTATAGATATTTTGGATACTATTGGAATAATGAAAAATTGTAATGGACTATTTTGCTCAATTTTATTAAGGGAAGAAAGGTTCTATTAACTTTGGTATCACTCTGCTTTTTTGAAAATACCAAAAATGACCGAAAAAACAACTTTCTCACAGTGATGAAACCTATCACAGCCACCTTGTGGTTGTGGATCTATGCTATGTATCTACGACTTGATGATGCTGATCATTTTCTCCAAACCACTTAGTGGTTTGGACCTGCTTCGATGACCGTAGTCCTCCTATACTCCTCCTATGGATCGTGATGTAATAAATCTAAACTTGTGCTGGTAAAAAGAAGTATAGTACCGTACTAAGTGAAATAAAAGCACCTACAATTCGCTATTGAGAAGTTAACTAGATAATGCTAAATAAAGTAATGCATCAATGATCAAGCCAGTACCACTGATGAAAGCTGTGGCAGATTGAAACAGTGCTGTCCAGTATTAAATTTTGAATGCAATTCTTTTGGGCTCTGGGATCATCTGTTATCTGCTTTGGCAGAAGCTGTAAAGAAATTATGTCGAAGCTATTGGTATTCATATTCTTAGTTTCAGTCTTCTGCCAAACCTATATGAGTAGATGGGTTCTGCATAGGGGAAGATGGCATCGCTACTTCATGATTGATTAGGTTTTAGAGTGTCGATTCCATCCACTCGATATTGGGAAGGTGAATTTCGCACAGGTTATACCTGGTTGCAACTGATTATATCTATGGTTGAAAGAATTATAAAGGAATAACATTTTGTAGGAGAATTACTGATTGATCCCTTGCTTCTTCGACCACGCCACTGAAGATGATTGCCGAAATGCAGTTGAAACGTTTGGATACCAGCGTGGTTCAAACAGAGCTGGCTGGTATCTCAATTGCCATAAAAGAAATAACCAGGAATTGAATTTCTGCAGACAAGCCATATTAGCCTTGGGCAGACAACGTGATACCATAGGGCTAGTACTAGAGTGCCACCAAGATTTAGTCAAAGCCTCGATACATAATAACATTACCCTGAGGTAATGACACAACAGGGGTAAAGATAATTGCATTGCCGACTCTTTAGCCAAGGAAGCGGCTGGACTAAGAATTTTAGGACCCAGTGGCACCTACGGCCTGATGACTTCGACAATGGCGGAACTAGCCAAAAGTCACACCCATGCCCAATTCCTGAACAGATGGGATGGAATCAAAGGATGTAATCTTGCCAGGATCATCTTGAGCGACCCTAGGAAGCTAGCGCCGAAGAAGTATCTGGCGATGACCAGGAAATATCTACGCTCAACAGTAGGATTTCTGACTTGCCACTGTCAACTAAGAAAACTAGTCAACTAGTAGACACACCTCTATGCAGGATGTGTGAACAGGAAGATGAAACTGTCAGGCATGTCCTATACGAGTGTCCGGAGTTATCGTCAATAAGAGAGTGTGTGTTTGGCGAATCTTGGTCTACACCTGTCGATATAAAGGAGATGTCTCCTAGTGACCTGTCCACCTTCCTGGAAAGGACAGGATGAATGATGACCTAGAAGGACAATTCCTCGGATGGGCCACATGTAGCCTAAGTGCTGTGGGCCTACACTAAACCTCCTTACTCTACAGATACAGAACGTTTGGAGATTATAACCAAAGGAGACCACGGCAGACCAGGAATCCAACGAAAACATTGACGCCAGCCGGGAGGCCTGGCGTCAATGGTTCACATTGTACTGGTATCCAGTACAATGTGAACTTGGTTGGGTTCAGGGACGGTTCCAGAATTTTGCTCTAGGTGCACAACAAAGCGTTAGAAGCGTATTAATCTGTGACCAAAGCCCTTCATGACAAACGCCTCAGTTTGCAGTTTCTCCCACATAAAGTAGAAAATATTTGCAGATTTGTACAAACGAAAACAAAATCATACTCATATAACTTTTGTAATGAATTCTTCAACATCCAATTTTGAACATTAAATTTTAAAAATCTTGCAAGGTGTGAAATTGAAAATACTATCTAAATTGTTTCAATAGAATTACTTGTGATTCAAATTCTTAGTAACAGTAGTGTTGCCTAGTATATATTGCCACATGAATTTGGATCGTTTCAAATACATTCCAAAAAGACAAAAATAACAATCACAAAAAATGGGTATATTACTTTATGTGAACCATTTCTACATATCAAATTTCCCTACTCATTTAAGTGCTTATTTTTCAATTATGGTTGAAAAAAGTATTTATATTCAGATACACAAACAACAATCGACATATTTATCAAAATTTCTCTTCACTACTGTGAAAAAAGGATAGTTTTCTGATAGATATGGATCTAGATATACTTCAGTGTTAGAACATTTGTTAATTAATTTATTTTTCAGTGGGTATGCGAAAAAGAATTCGACATTCACAAGAGAAGGAACATCTTAACGCATTTCGTCGATATTTTCATAGAAATAGCCAAAGACAGTGCAAAAATCGGATCTCAAATTCAGACTAAATTCTTTCTGAAGCAGGCTTATTACTTGACACGCATCATCGAGAATACTTCAGCAGAATTCATCAACGATGCGCGAGATACCTTGGAACTTATCGCGTCCTTAGAAAAAGATTGCAACAAAAGAATAGCGACTGACGACAATGTACCGCCAATGACGCCAGCAAGGAATTCTGTCCAGATTGATTCAAGTATCAGTCATCAACTTAGAAATAACACGATCAATATGAATAATCTGATTATGTCTTATAACATGACTGGAACTCCTCTTAAAGAAAGTCAGTCTTTTCATATGAAGAAAAAACCTCCGCATATAAACAGAGTGAAATCTGTGGACCCTTCTACAACTAGAAAAAGTGTTTCATTTGTTGAACCGTGAACAAGTAACAGACTGTGATATTTAATTCAGAGCTGCCATGACGTACTCTATTTGGTGATGAAAATGTGAGTGCTTAGACTTGACAAAACTCTGGACGTTTCAAAAAACAGACTTACGATTGCATTTCAAAGGTTGACTTCCAAATGGTCTATAAGGTTTGTATATACGGGTTATAAACGGCTAAACGAATATACACTCGTCAAAGTGGACTTGGGACATATTTTGCGTTTATAGAGAAATCTAATTAATTATCCTGCGTGAAAGTATTTTCTGAAATTTCAAATGGGTACGGCCATTGAATATTTTCCTTGATAATCAGTTCAGTAACCATTCAAAAGTTGAGTTTTGAGTTGGAAGAGCCATTGAATCAAGGAACACCAGATTGCTATTTGTGCCTATAACTTCTTATCTATATATTTCTAAATTTATTTCGATTTTTTTGTCCCTTATTCCATTTGGAAATGTTATTTTATTCAGTTAAAATTTATTGATTGAATAGTACCACCAATCAGCAATTACACTGTCTAGATAAAAAAAGGAAATGATATACAAAAATAAAAAGGGAATAAATATCTTTCATTATAGCGATATTTTTATTTTAGAGGTAGTTTTTTCACTTCGTTTGTTATGAATCTTTCAGATTTATTCTGAATCAATCACATTGAGAAAGGATTCCTTTCGATTCAAATGGAAAATGAATCTCTTTCGAATTGGATGGAATTTTGATAAGTTGTAGTTCATAACATTTCGATCAAAATACTTCATTTTCTTAGATATCGAAGGTCAAAGGTGCTATATCGCAGCTGTTCAAAATGCGATTGCGACAGTCGCTTCACTTCGCAAATGAAAAATATCCGATTTGCACTGGCGTTCTAGTTTATGGGTGGTGAATGGTACCATTCGTGAAAAACACTTTTTTGTGAAATATTTAAAAAAATCTGTTAAATGAAGTTTTTCCATTTTCTATGCAATGATATAAAAGTACCTATAAAGTCGATTTTTTTTAGGAAATTTAGAATTCTCATGTCTTAATATTAATGTCATAGTATGAAATACTTGCCACAAGACGAAAATAATGAATGAAAATGAAACTACAAAAAGTTTTTTATCACTATGTATGTAGCAAATTTGTATTGAATAGATTAAATCGCTATCTTTTTGATAAGCTTTTTCATGCAGAGACTAGGGAGTTACTTTCCCTCACACTGTATATACCCCTTCAATTTCTCCAACAGCTCATCGTAGCTGATAATAATCTATGTGTTCACTAAATCTAAAAATATTCCTTTACACGATTCTTCGTCGTTGAAATTGTCATGGAAAGGGAAAGAAAAATTCTAGAATGTGAAATATAATTACAATAAACCCATTCTTTGAATAACAATAAAAATCAAGAAATGTCAAAGTGATATGAACCCCCATTCAAGTGGAGTTGTGAAAACTAATATGTATAAATGAATATTTCAATTGTAGCCTTCGAAAAGACAAAAAGTGTCGAAAGTTTTCCAGAGTAGAACATATTTTTACTCATATATTCAATTATAATCGAAAAAGTATTCCACTATACATATAAAACCAGTTTCTTTCTTCAAATTCACTGCATTGAAATTTTGCCACAACATAGCGGTATAAGTCATTTTCCATTCAATTCACCATAGGATTGTAGTTGTGATATTCAGTTCAAATTAAAGAGAAAAAGGTTTAGCCCATGAATAGATATTTGAGGTTCGCTACATGAAATGTTTCTCATCTGGGTTTAAGTCTCAATTCGAGTTATTAAGATATCAGCGGGGTAGTTTGAAATAAAACACGAATAATTAGTGCAAAATATTGTTCTCATCAGTAGAAGTGGTAGGGTCTGATGTTAGTTTTCATTTCTCTCGGAACAATCGATAGTTCTCTGATCCCACTTTTGTTATTTCGAAAAGGGTGAAACTATTGTTTCCTACCGTAAATTACTTGATTTAGAAGCAATTAGATTGATAATAAATTTCATTTCATTTCATTGAATAAGTTAAAGTTGAATAATAATTGAAAAATAAAAAAAAATTCTACGTCGAACATTTTTAAGTCAATTAGAAGCCCATCTATAAATATTTCACTTGGAATGCAATGTAGTTTCCATTGGCATATTTCCAGATTAGATAATTTGTATTCATCCTGTAAAAAACATTCATATATCGTTGACTGTTTGATTTGTGTGAGATTGGTGAATAGAAAAAAACATCATAAGTACTAAAATGTACAAATTTTATTGTATAAAAATTAAAATGTTGAAATTATATTCAAGAATCATCTATACATATTCACATTTATTATTTAAGGTACTATTAATAAGTACATAACCGAATTATTTATTGAAACATCATTTATATGTGTCCAAATTAATTCTGTAAATATAAAATAACTACTCGAACATTTGTCTTTTTCCTCAACATTTCACAGTATAAATAAAAAATCGTTCCTCTGCCTTGTACACAGACAGTATATATACATCAACCTATGAAAATTCTACAAAACTTTTTGTCAGTCTGAAAAAAATCAGTTTGGCAATTCTCGTTATTGTATTTTGGCACTTATATCTCCAACAGTTTTTCAAGTATCGATAGAAGATATACTTTCTCTGATCCAGTTGACGTTTGAGGAAATTTTATCATACATTCTGGGCCTTTCCAGTCCGTTTTTCGCACAAGCTATCCTCCAGTTTGTTATTCCAACCAATGTCCATTTTTCATTTTCTCCATTCTGGCACATCATTGGACTCCCTGCAAATTCTTCTTCCTGGAATACAATCAACTTTAAATTCTAATAACGTACAACTCAGAACAATAATATTTTATTTTACATCTCAACATTCTTACTACCAACTCCATACTTCCACTGTTGTGGAAATGCTCAAAGGAAACAAAATGAAACTACATAACCCCATCCAATTAAATTTGTTACGAAAAACAACTATGAATATAGACGTATACATACTGTATTCGACTACGTTCATGTCATTTACATTTGTAGCAAGTTATATTAACGAAAAGTGTATTTGAAAATAAATTGCATTTGTATTTCCACAAAGAAAAAAAATCATAGAGTCAGTCAGAAACACCGAATATACGCATGAACAATCAAACTCAACAGAACATTGATAACTTAAATACGATTAAAGATATTAAAAAACTAAATATCTGAACATTCTCATATGAATGGGGGGGGATGTCTAAATATTCTGCAATAGTGTAGATAGTTGAGCTGATGAACTGTTTCACCTTTTGATTGAAACAATTGGGGGACAAAGATTTAACTTCCCTAGGCAAGTGCTTATGAAGAATTATATTAGGAGAGTTATTGATAGGTTCATTCAGGTCTAATTTGATCTGCGTGTCGAGTGTGGTAGTCATAGAAATTTGAATTTAATGAGTAATTATGTTTATTATTATAGATTTCTAATAGCCACTTTCCTCAGTTGTCTTAAAATAAAGACCACACTAGAGAATTTGGAGCAAATTGATTCAATATGTTTCGACCAATTAAGGGTATCATCGAGGGTAACACCCAGAAGTACATGCACACACACATTCAGTACATATTTTAAATTGATTTTTGGAAAGGAAATGGTGCATAAGTAGGTAAGTAGCTAATTGATGTTCAGGTATAGTTAGTACTGACCACGTTTACACGGCATTAGTAACAACCGATGTTACTAGAATCAACGGTGATGCCTGTTTAAACACCATTTTCGTCTAATGTAATCAAACCAGTTTAATAACGATTAACCTTTAGAAAACAGATTGATAAATGATAGACAAAAAAAAACTGCCACCGGATTTTATCTACCAATATGTTGTAGATAACACCAACACATTCCACTTTCGCAATGTCTCATTAAGTTGCTGTTTATATGATACTTCAAATTTATCCTTATCCATTATCCAAAATTTAGATTAATTTTTTCAATTACTCAACTTTTTACTGCAACACCATTTTTGTTAGATTCAATAACTCACAATATTTCTCTTTACTGCCTATCACAGATAGCTATGTTCAAGAATATGCATATGAATTCCCTCTTTTTCCGCTTAATACATCACTTCCCTACACGGAAGAATTTTAAACTAGTGTTAACACAATCGATCTTGAATCTAGATGTTTCCATCAACTGGACAAAGTTTGTGTCATATGGCCTTGAGGATAAAAATGTCTACATAAACTAATATAATTAGATTTGTTTTCAATTCTGAAGACTCAGGCTGATTTTAGTTTTCGCAACGTTAAGATAAGTATCTGTATTATTTCATAGCTCTTTTTTGATACGCAAAATCGATGTATATGACGAGATTCTGATAAATAGAACATTTTTCTTTGTGAAAAATATTTTGAAATCACCCAATAACTTTCTACATATATATAAATTTCCCCATTACGATTTCCATATTTTTCAGATTGTAAAAGGTGAAAATACATATCATATCGAAAAAAGAGAATTGAAACTTTCTATGTCTTTTACCACTTTTAATTGTAACTAACGTTACTGCAGTTTCGTCCTATGAGGACATTTTCAAACTTATATATTTACACATACCGTTTTACCGACATTTGAAAATGTCCGTATAGGACGAAACTGCATTAACGTTAGTTACAAATAAAAGTGGTAAGAAACATAGAAAGTTTCAATTCTCTTTTCTTAATTTTTATTTCCTACCACGTAGTTAATGGCTACATCCATCAATTTACATAACATATCATTTTTGATTTCAACCAAATATTCATGAAGCATCCAGAATAATTTTTACAGCACAAACACTGCCATTCTCTTGCTGTATTTTTGAAGTTCTAGAAGTTCCAATTCAGAAACAGTTACCGAAGTTGACCAGTGACAGGATGCTTTTATTGTTAAACCAAAACATTTTCTTGCATATTTGTTTGTCATAAATCGTAACCAGATTCAGCACTACTCACAAATATAAATAACAAACGGTTGGTCATTCGATTTATCAGGAACTTTCCAGAGAAACGAAGAGAGTAGTGATCCGCTCTATTGATAAAATGAAAAGCAGTCATCTTCATTTTCATCAGGTTGGAAATTTTTTCCCTTACCCTTTCAATTGAGATTCGTCAGGAAGACGAATGGTTCATAACGTAAGGTGTTTTGGTGGCGACATGAAGGTCAATGCCGCTCTGGCCTTGTGTACCCCTTCCTGACTGGGGTATTTGATGAACAAACTGTTCATTTTAACAGACATCGTGGGAACTTCACTCAACCGAGCGACGGGGCCTTCTGAATCGAGTGGGGTCGTCTATAGTGTAATCTACAGCTTCCTTAACTAATGGGTTATCATGAGTTTCCGCTGACTCGAAAACTCTCTGATTCCTCGACTAAATGGACTGCCGTATAGTTAACAACTTCAAATATCTGCGAATGGCTTCACTCCGCACGAACCATGGAGCATTCACCAGCATCCTGATAAGTTTGTTTTGCAACCTTTCCAAAATGGAGACGGGGCGGTTTGTCCCCAAGCACCTGTAGCATACATATTGACAGGGTTGAACATCGTATTGTATAAAATCTTATTTTCAAGATTTTGCTTGGAATTTCTATTGCAGAGGATCGAGTTTGACTATCCTCATTTGTACTTTGATCTTGATATAATCGATGTGATTTACCTAGGTGAGTCGGCGGTCTACCCAAAGACCTAGGTATTTAACTCGCGTTTACCATTCGATCTCCATGCCTGAAATCGTGACTCGTGTATCTGGAGAAACGTTACGTCTCCCCAGACCTATCACCTGAATTTTTCCTGGCTTCACCCGAATCTTTCTTTCCAGGTACCAGCATTCGAGGTCGTCCAATGCGCGTTGCATGTAGACGACCGCCAACCCTCGACCCATGGAAGAAGCGTGAAGAGCCGTATCATCGGCGTAAAGGAAAACCTTCCCTGACGGAAGACAGGGTTCCTTCAACTCGGACCTGAAATGTTCTGCCTTTCAGAAAGGACCTAATCCACCGGATCAGGCTCCAAGGCAGGTCAAAATCGAGCATTTTGTGTATCAAGCCTTCATGCCATACTCTCGAAAGCTTTCGAAATGTCCAGGAGGACGAGATTGACTGTCTTCCTATTATTTAGTTCTGAGATGGAATTTTCGACCAGTCTCAGGGCCTGCAACTCAGTGGAGTGTGCCCTCCTGAAGTCGAATTGTTCATCAGGCAGAATATTTTTCCTAAGGATTCGCTAAACTCGTTGCTCCAGCCGAATATCACGGTCAATATCATCATCCGGATCAACGTTAAGCTGGAACTGACTCTCCATTGTGTCTGCAAAGACCAACGCCTTCTTGACGGGGGAGTAGCAGATACCGCGTTGTCCGTGAAGAGGGGAGGGAGCGGTTTTCTCTTTCTCGAGCCTGCGGGTAACTCTCCATAGCTCATCATCTCCAGGTTCGAGAGATTCCAAAAACTCGCTCCACCTCTCATTTCTGTAGTCAGTGATGGCCTGTTTAACTTGGTTGGCCATTCTGCTACTCGCAACCTTGTCTCCAGGGTAGAGAGTCCGCTGATAAACTCATCTGAGTCGATTTCTTTCCCGGATAAGGTTCTTTATCCTGGGAGGAAACTCATTATAGCTTCACAGAGGACACTTTGTCTTGGTTGTGGCTGCGCGGAAAGCGTTGTTCACAGACAATTAGAAATCCGCCACTGCCGCGTCGAGACCGTTGCGAGTTTGAAGAGCCTCACGGTTCGTACGTCTGTTCACTAGATGAGCCTTGAAGGCTTGCCAATCCGTATTTTTACCCTACCCATTCAATTAAAATTAATTTACACATATTAGAAGACGAAACTGTAGAACAACTTTTCATGACGGCACGATACCAATTACCTCATGCAGGGTCAAAAACAAACGGTGTTTGTTTTTGGATTTGAATTTTGTAGGAAAAAAATGATTGATGATGATGATGGTTTTCGGACCATTCCTTGGAATGCAACCACAAACTCCCGAATCTAAACGACACGGAAATTTTGCACTATGCAAGCAAGGGTTGGAAACTCAATTCTCAAGCATAAGCGTTAGGGATATAATTTGCTGAATGATCAAATCGACCTAGTTTTCTCACCAGTTTTCGAATTAGCGTGTCCACACAGGTGAACAAATTACCAGTACTCAATTGAGTAGATATATCAATATTGGTAGAACATTTGCAATCGAACTCGATTTATATTTATTTGCGAAGAAAGGCATGGGTAATTACTTTGATTAACTTTAATCCCTGCTAGTTTTATCAAATTATTTGCTGATTGACGACCGACAGAGGAAAAAGCACAGTAACCAATATATCCTGAAGAAATATGTCACCAATCATAAAAATCTCCTTCTTGTCCATGACATTATTTCAAATATAGAATGAATTCAAGCTGCAATTTTGTATAAATAATACATGTCAATTAATAGATGAATTGAAAACTTAATTCTTTCTAATAACCCTGAATTAATATCATTTAATGTCCCAATGTTTCACCAGTTGAAACAATTGATGTTATGTTAATCCTGTTATGCTGAACAAGAAGTATATTGAAATGAACATAATCTGATGTTGCTTATTTTGTAACTTGGAACAATTTGAAATAAGATGACAATTTATATTTCAGAAGGCAGTTTTTTGAAAGTGGTGTATCAGATGTTATCGTTCTTCATGTTTTCATCAGTGAATATGAATTATTGGATTGTAATATTTTTCCAAGTTCGAGCAGCATTGATTCCAGTTTGTCGCGGTATAATATCATCTATATGAATTTACATACAAATTCCGGTTTTGTTTGGATATATTCTGATATCAATGATACTTTCCATAATAATATGCATCACCGTATCATTTTTTATTCATTGCATTATTTACAACTTTTGCATCAAAAATATCCTTCACGTATATGAACAAGATCATTATAAATAACTACACTACATCTAGTCTCATTACGTAACTTTTGCATCAAAAATATCCTTCACGTATATGAACAAGATCATTATGAATAACTACACTACATCTAGTCTTATTACGTAACAACGGCAGGTCAGTGTTTCTGCAAGTCAACATAGATACAAAGTAGATCGGTAATTCCATTCGAATAACCTCTGCTATGAAACGAACGAATATTGAAATACTTTCACGAAGTTGAGATAAAATATTCATAAAGAATTTTGTTATTCCACACATGACGAGTTTATGTTGTTCTGTTTAAAAAAAATCCATTTAAAATTTGTTTTTCCATTAACCAACTATCGCCCCCTACGATCGGCAACTCTCAAAAGTCGAAACTTGTGCGTAAAACAATATTGTAATTCTATGTAGAACATATGGATGAATTAAAATTCACTTCTCGTCACTTGAATTTGAATTTCGACAATGGGACAGATAACATGTAGGTCAAGTTTTCACTTGGTTTGCCACTGTATTTGATCAATTTCTCGTCAGTTTATACCTAGTTTCGATGTGAGTTTGTTCATCAATGTTTCAGTCGATAAAATCGTAATTGAGAATTGTTTCTGGAATTATTGGAAATGCGAAGGTTACATTGAAGAGTAATTACGTTGAATGACGACTCCCAGAGAATATTTTTTACAGGATGTTTCAGGATTTGGTGGATGAAATCGTAACACATTATTCCCTCTACAAAATAATAAAACTGAGGCAGGATTTGTATGTCCGGAAATTAACCGTTTAGGATACACAGAGATTGAAGTGACTTACTTATACAATCATAACACTATTTTTGTAAGTCCCGAAGTATAATGTATTAATTAATAAAAAATCTCGGGTGAATCAGGAGACAAAATGAGCTTGTTCCTGCAGTAAGTTTGGTCTACAAACGATGTCATTCCAGAGGATCTAGAGCTATTATTCTTATCCTTATTTGTTAAGCCACTGATACAATTTCGAAAACACATCTTTTTAAACAATTTGAGCATTTTTTTGTGAAAAACAATCAATCACTGGTTATGAAAAAAATATAGTAGTTTTCGAGGAAAACAGACGTACATTTGTAAATTGAAGTAATAATAATTAATGAAAGTGATAGAAATTTTGAAAATGAAAATGTTTTAAACCACTTTATCATCATGGCACATTCAATTGAAACCTAAAATAACATGTTATTCGGCAATATATTGTGGGTTCACATGAATAAGAGCTTCAGACAGAACATTTTTGTTTTCTTCATTTTCTCGTTGCTGAAAGAAAGAGGTCTCAAACAAAATCAATTTGATCAATATATCTCTAAACTATTTCTTATTTTCATGCTTTTAAGAAAATTTTAAGAAAGTATTTTAAAATGAATAATATTGATCATTGAGAAAATGTATTTTCACAATCATACAGTTGAATGAAGAAAATTAAATTTTAATGGTGGTCTCCAATTATAGATACGTGAAAAATCATACTCATTTATATAAAAATATAATTTTGAACAACTAGTAGGTACATTATCCCTGAAATATTATTTTACTTGTATTTTGATGTACCTACGTTGAAAAAAATCATTCCATAAGGTGATAACATTTATTTGGCCAAAACATGCTCACTTTGGTCCTTTATTTACCTGTTCTAGCAGTTTAATAATTCTACTCCGGGAGCTACAACAAAAATGTATTTGGATTTTATGAGTGCAACCCGCTGTATATCCTAAACGACTGATTACCGAATCACGAATGCATAATTCTGCTGTCGATCCCAGAGATGACGTTTTCGGAAATAGAGATGTCATCGCATCTATTTACTCAGGATTGTCTTTTAAGAACAATTGATACCAGCAGTGCATTTCTGGTCGAAAGAGCGGTGTCTGGTGTAAGATCGCGAGTGCTTTGTTTTTGGGCTTGGGTTTCAATCCAGCATTGAAAGTTGCACTGAAAGATATCGCAGTTGCAGTGATTGATATCAAAATGGGTTTGAGTTTGATCGCCTTGGAGATTATCGTTTATATTTGATATTCGTGGACTGAGTCTTCTGCCGATCCCACAACGCGTCTTCACGAGGAGATATGTTACCGAATCTACTCTAGTTTCGATCACTCAATCAAATGAATTCCACAGTTCAAAACACCAGATTTCGAAATGGGAGCTGACTAAGGTTGTAGGCAATCTTTAGAGATCGTGTTATCCAAATTCATTCTTCAGATTGGGTTTTATGATGTACTGGTGGATTGTGCAGGTACTTTTATCACTACGTATGCTTAAAGTTGTTGGGCAATATCTGAGAACTCCTCGTATTTACTATTATAGGAGTAGGCTTTCACAGCTGGCGTCAATGTTTTGATTTGCTTCCATGTTACATTAAGAGAAATTGTGCTTCATTGTATATTATATTATACTATATTATATTCTGTTATAACTACTTGGAAATAGTTTTCAAAGTATTGTGAAATTTCTTTGTTTCAGCTTTACTCTCCTTTGGAGTGAAGGAATCCTCAACTTTCAACAATCTATTCACAATTGTCAATTTAGTTACAATTGTCATAGCGATAGTGGCGGGATCTATGAAAGGTAAAGTACCTTGCTTTTATACGGTATTCGTTTAAAAAAACTGTAAGAGAAGTTTCTTATGGAGAAAGCATATGTTTTTTTGGAACAAATCTTACATTTTGACATTTTTTAATTCTTGTGAATATTTTATTCCATTTTGATTATATATTTCCATATTTTTATATATCATTTCATAAGTAAGCTTAGGTCTGTTTTTATGACTTCGTCCAACAATCTTCTGATTATATTTTTTTTATTGATATTTGAGTTGCATCAATGTTTGTGTTAGGAATTACACAAATATCGTATTCATATAATATCAGACTGCAGAACTTTCAATATACTAGTTGATGGCTATACTAAATACAATTTCTTCGTGTTGTATTTTTTTAGTTAAATAGGTAATTGATATTTTTACCGGTTTTTTATCAACTGTAATTTTAGTGCATTAATTGATGATAAGCTTACCAGGCTTTCTGATACGAGCTAACTAAAATTTACGAAATAAAAAGTAGAGGAGACTGGTTACTCAGAAGTTTGAAACGGTATTTTCATAAATATACAAAATTAAGAAACAAAATGAAGTAAGTGCCAGTAATTCAGAAAACTAGGTATCTATCAAATATACAATGAGGATTTGGCTTCACTGACATATACCTCAAAAGAATTGTAGGCCCTTAACTTGCTTCGTATCTAGAAATATTCGGTTAGGTGATGATAGGTCGATTCTGAAACCTTATCACATTGATTGGAACTTATGGCGTTTGCTGAATCTGTATATAAGGTTGTCAAAGTTTACAAAATATTATTTGAAACCAGTACTGAATAATTATCACCATTTAAATTACCATAAATGAAAACTATACATGTGATATGAACGAATCCTGCTGAAACCGGAAAGAATTTTTGCCAGATTTTTTCGCCAAATAATGTTGACCTTGAAGTCTAAGAGTTCAGTCATCAGAAAACAAAACATGTTTCAATTGTCATCATTTGTTCACAAAAGTACCTACGTTCTCCACTCATAAGCTCGTGAGTTTGGTTTCATTTCATAGAGATGCATTTTATTTTAGTATTCGAATAATCGATAAAAGGGTGACATCGAACATTGGGGCTGTTTTTTAATTATGAGGTAAATGAGTTTTCCTCAAACCAATGTTTGTTATTTAATTTACATACCTCACACATGAAAAATTGCCAAACTGCTTTGAGATCTAGGCGACAAATTTGTGAATTTTTCTTATCTTATATTCGTGTCCATAATCAATCATTTGTAGAATTATTATTTCGTGAATATCTGTTAAATGAAGTATTTTTCTATGCATTTAACAATTTTTTGTAGTGTGTCAATAAGCGACAATCATAGTCTAGGAATACTTTCGATTTTTCTAAAACGTTATTTACTTTCAATATAAGGAAATGAAAGTGAAATCGCGACCCACTCCTTCTATGTGCCTTTAATTTTACACAAAAATCTTTGACGTTCGACTTTTCAACAAACGAAGCAACTTAGGGATAAGTTCATATGGACTTTTTTAATCTAATGCAAGGAATTGTCTCTGAAATTAAGGTCATTACTTACGATACACCTTGTATATACATTAGTAATGTGTCGAAGTCGTTCACAAAAATTAAATGCATTACCTTAATTGCAAATATTGCGTAGTGTCTAGTGATAACACATCAGATTAATTTGAAATTGTTTTAAGTTACAATATGCGATTGCAATGCAAATACGTTATACGACTTTTTAAACTAAAATCAACATCGTAAAGTTTGAAATATTTCATTGTATTTGATCAGACATATATTGTTTCTGTTATGAGATCAAAATGTACAGAAAGTTCAATAAACGCAAAAAAAAAGTTCAAAACAAATTTTGCGTAGGCCTATATTGCATCTTTATTCCATACTACGAGCATATCTGAGAAAAATCATGAATTCCTCTGTACGACAAAACAATTTCGTCAACAATTCATTTGAATTTTCATACTGATACAGTAATAAAACCATTGTTGGTATTTACCTGTGATATTAATAATATTATTAGTTAATTGGTGAAGTTTTCATCAGTTGTGCCTCGAATGGAAAAAACTTGAAAAATTTTTTTGTTCAGGGAATATTTCTTCATATTGAAAAATGAGAAATAAAACTTTTTATGTTTTTTTACCACTTTCATTCGTAACCAATGTTACTACAGTTTCGTTCTATAAGGACATTTTCAAACAATTACAATAAAGTAACTGTAGTAACAACATTAGTTACAAATGAAAGTGGTAGAAAAACAGAAAGTTTCAACTCTCATTTTTTATTGGTGATCTACTGCGTAGTAACGACTACATCCATCAATTTATTTCTTCCAATTACTGATACATTTATATATCCGTGACATGGGGATAATCTAACTTGAACTCTTTCACAAAAAAAAAAAACTGTACCTAGTCAACTTTTTACACGAAGTTTAATTTCAACGGCATGCCACGCCGTTTTACTTTTTATTAATATTCCTTTGAAATGAGCTGAATCATTTTGTTCGTTGAATTTCAGTTATACATGAATTAAATTGATTGTTGATCATTTTTATACAGCGCCACGGTTGAACGGCGTTTTGTCGTACTATAAATAAACTATCATGTTGCCATATGTAACACTTGAAGTTCTTGATGAATCTGCTCGATACCAGCGTTGAATTAAAATTATCAACAATCGTTTTAAATGTATCTTTCAAATTCAACAAACTTTTTAAATCATCAAAAAATTTAATTTTTTGTCAGAAATTAGCTTTTAAAAAAGACTGATGAAATAAAATGATACTTGCTTGAGAATGTATTGCACAAAAGTTGTAACTAAATTTTAAATTGAATGCATTAAAGTGAATGTTGCAAATATTGAACACTTTCAATAAAATTGAAATATAACAATCTTTATTAT
>WOGP01000292.1:0-26937 GCA_015342065.1 Leptinotarsa undecemlineata
TATATATATAAATAAATAAATAAAAGAAATTCTGATTATGAAATGAAATGTGAAATTTTTCCAATATGGTTCATAAAACCATAATGTTTTACATTTGTTTTACTCTACACTGTATACATATGTAATAGATAATCATAAAATAAAGATTTTAATCTTGTCTTTTTTTGCAGTTATAGCTAAAGACAAATGGGAGAATATAATGAAAGAAAATTCGTGGAATAATGTAGAGTTAAGAGATAACCGATATAATCAAATAATTCATATGGTATCTGCTGCCAATGGAGCTGAGGAATTCTACTCTATCGAGGTGGGTAGTACTGTGGTAGTTTCAGAAAATTATTTGTTATCTTAGTTAAGTAGTAAGACCTAGTTTCCGTCTACTTCTGAGCACAGAAAAAGGTAATCAGAATTCTGGCTCGTGCATCTTCAAGTGCATATATATATATATATAAAACAATATTTCAATTATTCCTTGAAATGAGCAAATTCATGAAGATTTCACCAGAAATGACTCTCAACGTCATCAACCTTATAGTAGATTGACAGTATCAAAGAATCATCCCATGTACTCTGGGGTTGAGATATACGGGCTATAACTGAATAAATGTAAAACATTTAAGGAGGGGATTCCTCATCGAAAAAAGATAGGATCTTTAATATGAAGAAACTTCATTGGAGCATCCCTTGCTCCTTAAAGGGGTTACATAAAATTTGTTTAACAATTTTTTCACAAGCAGTGAAAAAGTTACAATATTGAAATTAACCTGACGTTTTGTACTACCAAAAAGACACTTGGCCACTAATTTCTTTGGTTTACCCCATGGTTGGTGGAAAACGCAATCCCTAAAATTTATTTCCAATGTAACTTTTTGTCTTATTATTTGTTTACCATTTAAAAATTCATTTCGGATAGCCTGTTTCATTCTAAATAAAAAATGTCTCTTGGGTTTTTTGCCCAAAATAAACCAGTTCGCAATACATCATCATAAATGCGAACTGGATTTATTGTTATTTTGTAGTTAGTACCTGCATTAAACGATTAAAGGGTAATAAAGGAAACTAATTTATCAATAACAGAACACACATGTATTAATTTCAATATTGTAAATTTTTTAGTGCTTGTAAAATAAATTGTTATACAAATTATGTACCCCCTTTAAGGGGCTGTATCTTAACAAGGGATGCTCCAATTTCTTTATATGATAGAACCTATCTTTTTTTTTTCGATGAGGAATCACCTTAAATGTTTTACACTTATTTAGTTACACTTTGTATAATAAGTTCATTGATGACATTGAATCCTCAAATATATATATATATATATATATATATATATATTTACATTTCATTAGCTACATATAATTCATTATAACATTAAAATCAACAGTTACAAAATAACTTTTCAAAAGCTCAAAGGTGCGAACTGGTTTCCTCCTTTTCATAAAAAAGGAAGTATGCATCTCCACTCACAAGCAATTTTGGTGAATATGTTTGGACTGAAAAGAATATTTTCCAGGATCATGCATGTCGATCTGAGGGTGTTGAATTGGCAAGAATACTGGATACAAAAGCAGCAGCATCTTGGGTGGGACATCCATATTTTGACGTAATAGATAATTCCACCGACTTTGAAGGAAAGATGAGGAGAATGATTGAAGTTATTTGTCATAAAATAGGAATCGACACTGCCGACAGGTTGCTGAAGAATTCCCGCAAACACAAATTTCTCGTTGAAGGTCCTTTACCACCTGATTCGATATTTCCTCCTTTTCAAGATTTCGAGGTTGTTCACAATTACCTGCAGTCTAACTCTCCCAATCAAGTCAGATTGCGCAAGCGTGGCCAGAAAGGTGAGAAAAGAAAGTTATTCAAAGTGTGATATTTATAACATGAAATCATTTTTATGAAATATTTCTACAAATTGTGAAAAAATGTGATTTTCAAATGAAGATCTGATCAGATATCTATTCAAATAGTTATTGAATTGTTTATATACAATAATTTTCCAGAATATATTGGTAACTGAAGGTATATGTTTTTTTTTATTTTATTTTAAAAAACCGAGAACTGGTAGAAGATGGAAAAGTGGTAACTTTTGAAACAGTATATTTCTTAAGTTGAGACAATACGAAAAAAACACAAAAATGTTTGGAAAAAGATCATTTTTTATACAGCGAAATGCATAAGGAAAAATCACTTAAATTGGTAGCCCTTCAAAAATAAAGTCATATTCTGTTCTGGCTGGAAATAGTGAATCTTGAACAAAATTATATGAAAAAAATAGCTCTCTATTATTTTTCAAGATAATGATGACGGTGTCTTCTTATCACCTTACTAACATTATATTTAGACATCTCTTAAGGGTTTATATTATACAAGATAAATTCAATAAAAGGCAAACTTGATTGACACTTAACCTAAAACTAGAAGATGACAAAAACGTTTGTTTTTGTCATTTAAATTCAAAACTCATAAAAGTAAAACTGTAATAATTATGAGAGATAAAGCAATATAAATAAATAGTACTCTAATTAGTCCATACATTCAGTCCACTAAGTAGTATCAATACACAAGTAAGTTCATATAAAATAACATATTAAATCTATAAACAAAATATCGGTTAAAAAACAACTACTTTGAAATAAAAAATAGTGAACATCATTGACAATTATTATTGTATTGTCTTTTGAAATTAAAACAAATTTTGCCCCTTTTTGGGTTCCTCAGTTTAGAATGAACTATTCCAAATGTGGAGAATATTCGGACGAAGCAGCTGCACCGAATAACTGGGTAAATATGGGAAACACTTTTTATGGGTTTCACTTTCTCAAACATATCGTCGTAAAATACATTATCAGTTGAGGTTTGTGATCTAAAACTGAATTTTAGTTAGTCATCTCCTGATGATGCAAAGAGATCCATAATGGGACAGTTGCTCTTCATACTCTCGTGAATGATATAAATGATATTTGCACAACTCTAGATTCGAAAGTGATATATGCGGATGACGCTAATTTTTTAATAAATAGTAAATCTAATAATTCTATACCTATAAGTAATTCCTGTGCATAAAGTAGAGATATTGTTATTATATATTTACTCATGATATTGCCATTCCTTCATATTCATTTTCTGATTCTCAATTTAATATCTGATAACTTGATCAAGGTACAGAGAAAAGACATTCATAACTACTACATTCGAAGTGGTAGTAACTTACAACAACATATATGTATATATTGGTGTATAATATGAGAATTTTTAATATGAACACCTAATTTTTCACTAGAACAATTACTTGTTGTACATTAAATTTTTGTGATATGAAGAATAGTTACAGCTTATAAATCATTTTTGATTGACTGATTGATATTGGTGAAACAATTGATCCACTGATAATTCAGTTGAAGGGACATTCTTCCAAATCTGATTTTTATGACTTAGAACGTTTTACCTATTTTTGTTACATGATTTACTATTATATGTTATGTATTTCTTTTATATTATACTTTCATGTTTTTTATTTTCGAAAATGAAAGATTTGTTTGTATATTTTATCTTTTATATTCCAAAACATGAAGGTTGATTTTTCATTCAACAAGTCAACATAAATACCTTGAAGCCTCAACAATGCCTCTGTCAGTCAGTCGTTGCTGAGACTTCAAGTTAACGCACATACCCCTGATGATGTCTGCTACAGTATCAGGCGAAACAACGTTTGATACTTCAGGTTCCATTCTACCACACTCTACCAGCCCGGATTTTGTTCTTTTCAAGCATAAATGGGCCTTCCATATTAAATAAGAGACTGCTTCCATTAATCCACCCATCTGTATGAAGATTTCAGTAAGATTGATCGGGACTATTTTCCATCTTCTACTGGTATAACCTTTATTTTCGTAAGAGATAATTTTTTGAAGAATAGTGAAAGTTTACTGGTTTCATTTTTAATGTGAACTCAGGTAACGTCTATACATTTTTACTAACCAACTAAAATACCTCTAACATGGGTTTTATTTTCTATACATCTGAAGTAGAAAACAAGGAAAATGGAAAATTTTACTTGTATGTATTCACAAAAAATAATTTTTTACAAGTAGCTGAGAATTTTTTTTAGAATAATGTTGATTACGTACTTCGGAATTGTATATGTATTTTTAGAGACAGATTCAAAGACATCATACAAAAACTACACAATTGGCACTAAACAATTATGCACATAATATCAACCCTTCTATATGGCATGGCTTGAAAAAAATCCATTCATATTTCGATGGAAATAACTAATACATGGCTAATGTATCAAATCAATGAAAAGTATTATATCATGCTCATTGTGCATTTCATTAGTTCGGACTTCCATTGTCTAATATGATATAAATTGATTTGAAATACCTGAAAGAATCTGTAAAAAATTAAAAAAGATTAGCTGAAAAATAACAATTATATTAAGTAAAAAACTGAAATTTCAATGAAATAAAATACAAGCAACAACCAAAAAAATAACTATTAACACAAGATAAAAATTATTAACAAGAAATGAAAATTAAATCAAAAGATTCGTCATTCGAGTGCTTCCACTTATCCCCCCTCCCTCTCTCCGCTTCATTGGTTTTAGCGAAAGCTGAACGTTTGGCGGGAGTTGACGTTCCTCTAATCAAGCGGAAAACGACCAACCGCGCCAAACGGTCAGCTTCCGCTAAAATCAATGAAGCGGAGAGAGGGAAGAGGAGATAGGTGAAAGCACTCGAATGACCTATAAATAGTCAGATCTAGGAGGAATAAGTCCAGTTATCACCCGAAGACGATTGTGGACACTAACAATCGAAACGTCTTGAAGTAACTTGGTTTGGAATCTTTTAATTTTAATTTCTGGTTAATATTTTTTTATATTTTCATCTCGTGATCTTTTTTTTTATTTTTTGTTGTTGCTCGTATTTTATTTCATTGTAATTTCAGTTTTTTGCTTAATATAATTGTTATTTTTCAGTTAATCTGTTTCAATTTTTTTACAGATTCTTTACAGGTAATTCAAATCAATTTATATCATATTAGACAATGAAAGTCTGAACTAATGAAATGCACCACGAAACATTGTCAACTACCTTCAAACATACTCATTGTGGTTGGTTGCATTTGATATTTGCATTTGTAATAATAATAATTTTTTGATGATTCGGGTAAATATGATGTGTATAATTGTTCTAAAGAATAATGCACCATAGATGCAGTAGTGTTAACTATTTCATTCATATTTAATCAAATGTTTCAGGTCACTACAGTTATATTCAAACTGTGAGAAGGCAGAATCAACCAGGAGGACAGGTTGTTGAGGTTAAAACTCAAATAACACATCGTGATTATATAAATCTGTTGACTCAAAAAGATAATTTGCATTTTACGATCTACAAGAGACGAAGGTGCTTCATTCATAACAACCAGTATTTTCAACTTGATCTCTATGAGCAACCAAGCCATCCTAGGTAAGTTTTTTGAATATTTAATGGATAAAAGTAGATAAAAATTCCGAAACACTTTATTCATATCAACATTACTTATAAATCCTGAAAAATTTAAAAATATATGTTTCAATTTGGTCTTAAGATGATAATGTATTGAATGAGAATCAATAGTGATTAAAATTTAGCGCACATTGCTGGATCTACATTCATTTGAAATCTAAACAATTCCGTTTGCGTAGACTCCAAATGAGGAATGCAGTATCCTGATGACCCTGTGAGCAAGCAATAACATAGGGATCAGGAGTCGTTTTCATAGACGCATTTTTTAACAGTAACCACTTGGCAAGTGGTGTATGTCCAAATGTAGCAGCCATTTGCAGAGGTGTCAGTCCTTTGTTATTGGGCTCATCTATATTTGCACCAGCGTAATAGAGTTCTCTGATGCAAGTTGCGTTTTTATATTGAGGATGTCGTATGTAGTAAAATGCAGCTAAGTAGAAGGGAGATTCATTCTTCCAGGACTTCAATTTCACATCAGCGCCTAAAAAAAACAACACTCTTGATAACTACAGTCAAATTTTGATGATTGGGAATATGGTTGGTACAGGAGAAATTCAAAACATCAAAAGAACAGACAAAGAAGTGTATGTTCTACCAAAAGCGAAGTATTATAGGTTTCACAAATGTTTCTCTTGCAAACTTCTGAAACTTCTCTCTCATAATCAATTGCAGTTCATTGAATTCTTTTACTGAAATAAATATATCTGGAACTGAACGAGGAGAGTGCAGTATTCTCACCAAATCAATTAACTGCATGAATCATGAAATTCTATTGCATACATTGAACATATATGGTTTTAGTAATGTTTGTTGGAAATGGTTTCAATATCTTGTCAGATTGTACTCGAATAGTTTTGGTCAACAATGAGATTCACAAACCCCTTCTATTGCCTTGAGGGGTTCGTCAGGGTTCAGTCTATCATTTCTGATATACATGAATGGTATATTCTGTTTAAAATCTGTTTTTCCGACGAGCGACAACCCTCAGAAGTCGAAACTTGTGCGAGCTAAGGATTAACGGGTTCTTACATTTTAACGTGTGATTCCTAACACGCTCATTAACATTAATGATGACTCCACAATATTATGGCGCTCAAATAACGATAATGAAATCAGTGAGGTGAACTTACATTTCGAACTTACACAAGAAACTGGCATCTGAATGTTTTGTAATAAGTATTATTTTGGGAGAATTGAGTTTGTCTGGATTTTTTCTATGGATTGCTATTGCGCAAATATTATATTACATTGAATATTATTTCATTATATTTTTGCAAATGTTTAGATGAACAATATTTAAGATTAATTTTAGGATCAACTTGGGCATTGTGATCCTTGTCTCCGTCTCACTTTTGCAAACTTTTGAATGTATATGTTTCTTCCAAAGACTTTATACGTTTTACGTCCTCATCTCAGTCTTTGTACTCTAATCGCGACTCCGAAAGTTCCCAAATTGCAACTTTCATTGTAATAAAGACGAGCTCAATGATGTACATGTTCACTGCCATGTCCACTCTCCACACAAATACCAGTTGATTGTTGACAGCTGATGGTTTATGGTGTTTGTTTTGAAAATAATTGTTATTTTTATGGTAGCAGAATAGACGATTATAAACATCTTAGGGACAAAATTCAATAACACAAAATATGACAACGATAATGCATTGTGTTATTAATTTTCATCAAGTAACGGATCAGAGTATTCATAATTTTCCTATATATTTTTCACAAGCTGGCAACGTTGCTTTCTTAATCAGATGTACTGTGACTTGACATATGACATGACAACTAATATTTCATTGTTTTATCATGTTCCATTAGTGTTTTGAATTTTACGGAAATGTTCCTCCCTCCTCCTCATTGTTTTTACTGTCGTTATTGAAGGCTCATGGCTACAAATCAGGATTATTTCAGAATTTTTATTAGAAGTCATTGGAAGTCAAATATGTCCTGCATGCGTACCTTTTTTCAACATCAGTTTGACTAATTGAGTATTTCCATTGGCACAAGCGATCAAAAACGGAGTATAACCGTCAGCGTTAAATTTGTTAATGCATTTGCCATGTTCATGTAATAACTTCACAAAACCAACGGTATTATTTTCTTCAATGGCCTTACACATCTCATACACCACATCACTGTGAGCTTTGTAACTTCCAAACACAATTTTCAACAAAATAAAAACTATAATGTAAATTATCAAACTGAATGTTATCCACATTGTTGCACTCATTTGATGATAAGAACTGCACCAATCCAACATTTTGGACATGAAGAAATAATGAATTTTCTCGACAAATTTCATTACTACATACATTTTGAGGAATGCTTTGCTATCATCATTTGCTCTGTCAAAACAAAAAACAATTGCAATACCTACTGCAGAAGTTCATAACCTACTTGATATGGAAAGCTATATACAGTAAGGCAAGTAAGTTATAACCAAGTGTTTTTTGTGGAGGATTTCAGTGTTTTTCATTGAACTTTCATAGCTTAAAAAAAATTAATGAAAATAGGAGAACCTATTTTAAGTGTAGAGAGACCAAACTTCTAGTTCACCCTGAAGAATTACTAGTCAAGTATGTGTTATACCTGTTTAGTGAAATTCTGTGCCAAGAAGGAAAATATTCATTTCTTCAAGTTATATATTTTGGATTTTTCAATTTTTTTTTTTCACTGTTTTGTTTCGATCTAGGTATGAAAATTTGTGAATAATTAAGCATGGAGAAAAATTTTCATATGAAAATTCTTTCACCCACAATTTTTTTTGTAAATCATAGGTACCCACTTTTTTTAGTTGAGAAGTATTGATTACATATTTATTTAATTTTTTGACAAAATGAGATATTCTTTCAGTTATAGGAAAATGATCAGTTGTTAGATTTTTATGAAAAATTGGGCCCATTACAGTTTTCAATATATTAAGTTCGATAATAATCTGGGGTATACTGATTCAGTTGCCTCTCATCTAGGTATAAACCTTTAATCTTGATTTTCATTCTGGGTGAAGCATGTATTTTAATGCATCTGAAAATTGACCCAAGTATTTAAGGTTCCTATTTTTCAATCAGATGGATTGTATCTGTTTTATTATCTTTTTTATTATGAAATATCCTTGATACCAATTTGGAACTATTTAAAATTAATTTGTGTTTCAACAACTATAAATGACTTAACTTTCAGGTGCAAAGGTTTAATTCTTTTGGAGACATACTCTGCTTTAGACAAGGAACAACTTTTGAAAACGCTTCCTTCGTTTTTGAACATAAAGAAGGAAGTAACTGGAAATCCTGATTACTCAATGTATAACCTATCGTTGAGAGAGGACTGGAAGACGTCAAAAAAATTCTGTGCATCCCTAATAGGTAGGTGAATGACTTCTTCACAATTTAGTCTGATAAAACTTTGCATAATTTTATGACACATCTATTGAAAACTATCAAATCATTGTTTAGGAATTATTGCTTTCAAAAATAAAATTTTCAATAATGCTAGGAATTGCAAATTGAGTGTTTTTGAGAATTCTAAAGTGATCTCTTGTCGTGCATTTTGCTAACCAAGTTAGCATAATCAGGAGATGGTGTTTACTTGGTTACCGAAACATGCAGAAACAGTGCTTTAATACTGGTCTGTTAAATATGTTTTTAGTAAATTCAGCAGTAGTTTTGAAATAAACTTAATTGTTATTCTAGAAATTTTAATTCTGTATTAGCAAAACTTGTTTGTTTTCATATTACTTACAAGTAGTCAATTATAGTAATTTCATTAAAAGTAAATTAATTGTGGATTAAAAGTCGTTTGTTGAATATCTTGTTTTTCAACATATTAGTCAAAATTTTTTGTGTAAATCAGCTCAATTGGCAGCAACAGCATTTTAAATTTGGTTCAGGGACACTTGTAGTAATAACATATGACATTTTTCGATTTATGAAATGCTTATATAATAACTCCTAAAATCAATTTTTTTTGTTTAGAACCTGAAAATTCAACCGATCAGCTAAAGAACGTCCACGATTCGACAGAAGTATTAGTGAAGTCTTACATTTATAATAATGGCGACTTGAATGGGAAACCAGTGAATGGAAAAGCTTGAGTGTATTATAATTACTCATTATTAGTATTCTCTTACATTGATTAGAAGATATATTTTTTCGTAAATACATCATTATATTTATTTGATTACATATACACTAAGAAAGCAGTATTTTTAACTTATGAATTTCAATTTTAACAAACATCAAGTACCTGGCAAAGATGATTAACTTACATATTTTAATATGTAATAGCAATCGGCATTGTATTCTTAACTGTAGACATTAATGTATCATTCATCACAAACAGTACTTATCTACCCTGATAGGAATTTAAAAAGTATTATGTTTTCCTACATGTGAAGAACTTTAAAATAGTTTCATACAATCGGCATTGTTTTCTTAACTGAATAGACATTAATGTATTACTCATTATAAACTGTACTTATCTACCCTGATAGGAATTTGAAAAGTATTACGTTTTCCTACATATGAAGAACTTGAAATCAGTTTGATATTATTATAGTATGTTGAAAGTAGGAAAGTCTCTAAGATATCGCCTTTTATCTTTCTGATGCTGTTTTTTCCAATTCAATATTTTGAGATTCATTCCTATTTTCAATAACATACTGAAATTCAAATATTGATCAACTTTAATTAACACCAGGTAATTTTACGAAGCATTGAAATTTTATTTACATTTACCATAGAACCTTTATCTCAGTGATCAAGAAAAGATTAGAAGAAATGTTCACAAAATTACATAGCACTAGGAACCTTTAAAACGATCCTGTTCCTATGATTGTAAATGTATCTGAATAAAACCAATTGAACCAACAACTGAATTGATTTTTATGTATTTTTTTATGCTTGGCAACATATAGTTGCCAAGCATAAAAGATGAAAGATTATGCATGAGCTATCAATAAAACGAGCGATAAGACACATGCAAAAAAGTAAGACAAAGTTGTTTGAATGATGGCTTGCACTTCAATGTACACCGAAGAGAGATATCTTTACTTACACGAGTCGTAGGTAATTTCCTATATTTTTAGACAAATTGAGGACATATACTATCTTTTCAGTTCTCATGCTTATTGGAAAGTTTCTACAGTTTCAATTTTTGCACTATTATTCCACAGTATGGGTATGATCTGAAATAACCAAATGCTCACCGCTACTAACCGCAAATTTTGACAGTGGTTACCTGACAAAACATGTTAGTGAATATTTTTGAAACAATTAATTGTCATGTTCTAAAATAAGTATTAATTATAGATCAGATTGATTTATTATTTCAGCTCATTGAGGCAGTTTATGAATGAATAGAGAATTTGCTAGTATTTCCAAAAGTATTTTTAAGATCCATAAATTAAATAAAAAACTTTGCCTTTGAAGTTGCCGATTTCTTTACTGAAGAAGTCATACTACTCTTCATTTGATTATTTACTCTTATTATTGACATTTGGCGACCATACAATATGTCTTTGACTTGGTTGGATTTGTTTCACCTGATGCATAGTGAAGTGGATGATCCCTGTCTTCTATCAAAAATAAATTCCAATGTACCTGTTCATGAAACTAGATTGTTTTCGCACATTTTATATTGAATAGGCAATAACAAATTATTATCAAAATTCCCCATTAAATACTATGTGCAATACCTATGTTCAAAGTGACTGATATCTCCTTCCAAAATCTTATTTGTTTTAGAAATAGATTGTATGAAATTGTATCTCTTGAATATTTAAAAAAAAAAAATTTGTCATTCTGTTGTACCTATGTACAAATCTATTTGTGATATTTACCTTTCTTACTCTGTAACTGGACCACGGTCTGTAGAGTTTGTAAATGAATAAATGAAAAAAAATAAATAAAATGTGTAGAAGATGACACTATCATCCTGGGAAACCTTATGTACTTAATCTTTGGTGACATCCTTTCAACTGCAATTTAACATCAAATTCAAGTCACAAGTAACTCCAACAAAGGCCAATAACTTGATGGTAGTAAAAAAAGGCTAATAACATGTTTCTTTCTCGGTAAAAACTGAATTAAAACCAGAAAACTTCCATATTTATTTACAAATACATTTTTTAACAAATAATCTTCTCAGAAGACAATTCAATCCTGAAAAATATTAGTGAATTATTCAACAGTTTGAATTTTCAATATTAGAAACGTTCGTGCCAATCTTTTTAGAGTTCAAATTTGAGACATTTCAATTTTTTTAATTATTTTTTCTGCAGGAGAAATTGTCACGAACATTACTGACTACGAAGTTCCAACACAAGTAAAAATAAAAAACATGCAAAATAAAACACAAAGTTATCAAAATAATAATTTATTAGTATTTCTAACTGCAATTTTTCATAGGCCTTATTATGTACAATTTTTTTACAGGGTGGTGAAAAAAAAAACATACTTTACAAATAAAAATGAAAATAATAAAAGAAATAATCACTTTCTGTGAAAATCTACATAAAAATGATTTTAGTATCACAGTTTAAGTACTCCATAAAATATTAACATGTTATTCATAATTCCCTAGCAAAGCGACACAATTACATTGTACTGAATACTGAAAGAAATAAATAGTTCTTATAGCAATGCGTAGAAGTTCTTCAAGAAATAATTTCATGAAATAAAGCTTCATTCACTGTGTAAATCGTTATCAAAATAAAAAGTTGGATTAGACACTGAAATGGAGCAACACAAATTTGTCATTTCTTCAAAATCCTACTTACTTGTTCTGTATTCGTCGTTTGAGACGCGGAACCTTGTTGAACATTTTGAACGCTGACTGCTACAAAAGGTGCTCCTCCAGTTGATGTTTGTATCCGCACTGGACTGCCTTGTCTCATTCCAACATTTTGATTAAGTGCTGCTGATACCTGAGATAGTAAAGTCTGTTGTGCAGAACTAGAAGCACCTTGAACTTTAATTCCAGCCAGAGCACCCGCCAAGGTGGAAGTAACTTGAGGTCGTAGAGCAGTATTTAAGGTTTGAGACGTAGCAGCAACAACCTAAATAATTATGTGTAAAACAATTATATTAAAATTATCCAATTTTCAAAATAAAGAAGTTTTTTTTGTTTCACAGTCAAATCAATCTTCAAAAGTATTTTAAAACCATGTTTTTCTACAAAATGTTGTATACTATAACAGTTATCGAAAAAATTCATTTGGATTTTTTTGTAAAACTCATACAAGTGAAAAAAATGTGTTCATTTTTTGATAATTCTAGTTTGAAACACTCTTGAAATACTCTGTTCATTCAAGAAACGTGATGAAGAGTTAGATATAGTTCTTTCATATTTTCAGGCGTTTAAACAATGTCAACAATTGTTTCTCTTCTCATTTCAATAATTCCTAAACTATACAAAATGTGAGAAAATAACTTTGAATAACTTTTTACGTAACAAAATTGGTCGCACGAGTTTCTATCGTTTAGAAGAAAATGGATAGTATTGGACTTTCTAATTTTTTAAATATTTCCTAAACTATACAGTACAAAATTTCTAATTGTTTGCCCTTGAAAGATAAAAAATGTTTCCAGAGTCACTGAACATACAGACGACACACCACAAAATTTTTGTGAAAAATACTTTTCCGATATTTCATTCAAAAACGATTGGTCACCTTGAGGGTGGGTGATAGTAAATATAGAAAGAAATCATAGAATTAACAAGTAGAGGTGATATTTCAAAGAAAGTTCAAAATGTTAAATGAAGATAATAGTTTAGTCCACTATCCTACCCACACAAAATTTTGAAAATGATCAACATGATTAACTTTACTGATATATATCTACCTGTATTGTTTGCTTAGTCCCTTGAGGAGTATTCACAGGAATAACTCTTGGTGAACCTTTGGTCAACACAACTGGACCCTGAGAAACATTCAGTGGTGATCTGATAACCTGCTGGAACTGTTGAACAGTCATTGCTGTTGATATCGGTTTAGGCCCAACAATGAGTTGGGTCTGTACATTGTTTTTGTTACCAACTTGGGCGATGCTGAGTTTTTGGCCACTGAGTTTTTTCTGGGCAAGGAGTTGTTGCTGTATTTGTAAATGACGAAGTTGGTTTGCATTTGTAGTTTTCAAAGTAGGTGTCAGAGTTTTTCCCTGAGGTGTAAGAGCAACTCCTGTGACTGGGATTGTAACTGTTTGAGAAACTGAAAACAAAATAGAACTAAAACATTTCAAAAATATTCTAATTTATGAATGTTATCAGATCGAAACAGAGCTGTCTGGTAATAATTGGTAATAAATGCCACCAACCTTGTACAATTTACTAATCGTAATTTCCCTTACCAATGTTATTGTAAATGAACTCCAAGTTACTAGCAATAATTGTCTGATGATCTATCTTTTCCGAAGTAATATTCTTAAGATTCTTCAAGAAATAAGATCCATTATTCCAGTAGTTTTGATGAAACACTCAGAAATATTTGTCGCTAGTTGTCAATATCTACTTGGGGATTTTTTTATGTATGGCCTTCTTTATTTGTTCAATATATATTTACAGCTATTTCAATCAATTTTGTAACGGTAAGAACAAATCAAAAGAACACGAGTTTCATCATTAATGATTTAGGTAGAAAATAAGTTTTAATAATCTGCGACTGATATCAGCTCAAAGTGATATCGGCTGTGAAGTGAATCTAATGAAAACACTTCCCACACACCAGAACTGATAGGAAAATGTTTTCAGTCGTTATTTTTTGGGAGTGTTTAACCTTTCACAATGAATTTATTTATTGAATTAGGATTCCCTAATATACAGGTTAACTAACCTAAAATATAATATGATCAACAAAATTTATATAAATAATACAAATTTATATACATACATAATTTGAACTGAACAAAGGAATTTTTCAATTTCCATCATGAATATATTTCAACAGTTCCTCTTGAAAATCTTCAATGATAGAGTAGATTTAATTAAAATATGTAAATTATTGAATAAGACAAAACCTTTAAAAAATTAACTGCTCATACAATTTCTTGTATTTGTTCTATTTATATAAATGTGACTGTTGTACCTAGTAGAATGGTGATGAATGTCCTTATTGAAAGTTATTAATGAAAGCAAGTATGGTGGGGTCATTTTATTTAATATTTTATAAATGAAAACCATGGAACAACAGAATAATCTTTTGGATACTGAGAGCCATTGTAGAGCAGATAGCATGGTAGAAAATTGTTGTATATCTATTACATTTTAAAATTATTCTCGTTCCCTGATTTTCTAGTTTTTGTATTTGTTGCACTTTGTTCAAATTAAAAGAATAAAATATGTAAAAAATAAACCAACCTAAATCAATAGAGAATCTTCTAAAGTATAAAATGAAGAGCAAATGGAAAAATTCACCCATTTGAAGAAAGCTAAATATATAAATTCATTTTTTCCGTTGAATAATTATTGACAAAGTTTATGAATAGAATAGAATACTGTAAAAGACTCTTCAGTGGTTTATATTTTGCTGTAACTTTTCAAGGAAACTTTTCAGTTTGCCATTTGATTTATCTTTGTCTATTTTTCCGATTTTGGAAGGTTAAAAACCCCCAAAAAAGAAGAAACATTGAATTCTATGTAATGTATTTCAAAGAATCTTTTCATTAGATACTGATCCCAACTTGTGTGGTTATTTTAGAGTTTGGTGTTGAGACGAATCATAAATATCTATCAGAACACTTGTAACTTGGGACTAAGAGATATAAAGAAGAAAATAGTTGAAGTTATAAAACTATTTCAAAAATGGTTTTTATATGGAACTATAAGCTTATTTTAAACAACTATCAATGTGACATAGTCAGCTCAATTAAATATTTAAAATGTCGATGCATTTGTGAAGTATTTCGTTTAACTTGAAAAATTTAAAAAAGTTTAAATATCCATCCAAAAAATCAAAACAAATATGTCTCACACTCACCTCCAGGAGCTGAGCTTGCTTTGACTAAAGTTGCAACTGGAGCTCCAGAAGTTCCAGCTTGTATAGCCTGTGCAAACACTTGAGGAGAAAGATTTTGAATAGTGGCAGTGCCACCTACTGTACTCAATTTTTGGAGTTGATGTTGCTTTTTCAACAGTTGAGCAACTTCCCCTTCGCTAACAGTTCTAGTAATTCCAGTCTTTCCTCCGACTGTCACAGTACCTTGCCTCACAAATTGAGCTCTGGGCTGCGCTTGGGTGAATTGTACCACTGCCTGCTGCCCACCAATGGTAACAGTAGATGTTTTAATGTTCTGGGAAATATTACTTGTGTGTAGCCTCAACTGCTGTTTCATACTAGCTTGCCTTATCATTGCTAGCTGCGCTTGACCAATTGTTTTCCCTTGCATACCAGTAGTAGCAACAACTCCTTTGCCCTGTATGTTTGAGCCAGTAGATACTATGAGTCTCTGTGTCGCTGCTTGTAACTGAGCGGGGCTCAATCCTGAGACTGATACCACTGTTGGTGTTTGGAGAGGTGAGGCTATTATTCGCTGGGTACGCATAGTATCTGAAAAGTATAAATTCAAATTAGAATCCAAATATCATATTTAAAAAGTTGGTAAAAAATGTATGCATATGCAAAATTTTATAAACATTATTTCTGAAATTCCAGTGCTCTTGCAGAAAAGCATTCAATAATAATTTTAAAAAAATGTATGATGTACCAATGTTTTGTCTTTCAAATTGTAACACCCTATATATTTTCACTCAATTGTTTCCCTTTGAAAAAGTATTTTTCAAAATTATAAGGTTGTTTGGGTTTTTACCAGGTGGTTTTGAAGTTATTGTGAAATTTATCTTACTAGTACAAATCTGTTTAAAATCTGTTTTTCCGTTAATCAGCTGTCACCACCCCCATACAAACGACAATTCTCAGAAGTTGAGAAACTTGTGCGAGCTAAGGACTAACAAGGTCATACCTTTTAACGTGTGATTCCTAACACGGTTGCAGCTTCAACCAGATAAATTCTCTTCAGAAAAATATCTGGTCAAGGCGGGAATCGAACCCACGGTCTTCCGATCGTGAGTCGGGCTCACTACCACCGCGGCCAATTCCACAATGAAATGAGAAATTGTTTTAACCAAATATTCTTGAGAATATTGTATTCTCATTTCCTACTCGTAATTTTACTGTATGGAAATCTTTCTATACAAGAGTAATTGAATCTCGGAACAACTTCCTCCTCGGTTTTTAAAAATGAAACATGCAGTAAACAAGGCCATATCAGGGTTTGACTAACTTAAGTCACTAAATAAAAAGATTTTTTCATTCAATTCTACAAAAAATAAGTAACAGGATGAATCAAAACAATTTCGTAAGACAAAAATCCACAATATATGTTCAAACAATCTTCCATTTTGAGCTATGCATAATCAAGTCTAAAATTACATTCCAAGGAAATAAATAGGGTCATTTGCAAAATGGCTTAACATTCCAAAATAAAAAAAATCTCAAGATAGTCGATTATCACAATTAAATGAATATGTAAACTGCTACACATTAACCCATTAATACCTAATGGCACCATATGGATCCTAGAAACAGAGGTGTCTTGTCTTAACGTGTGATTCCTAACACGGGTTGGACGATAGCAAGTGAAGATCAATCGTTCAGACTAGGGCTTGAACCACCGACCAACACGGCAGTCAATTCGAGTGAGTCAACAAAGCACCCACGCCGAACCGCATGGCTACCGACCATGAAAAATGCTTTCATTTTACGCAGTAAGTTATCGGGGTAAACTAAAAAGTTTGCCCTTTCTAAACGCGTATAAAGTTCTCTATTATAATTTTCATATTTCTCAGATTGTGGAAGTTGAAAATAATAAAAAAAAGATCGATGAAAAACTGATTTTCCTCCACAAATATCTTAATTGTCTAAACATTAAATGATATATAAAAATTCATCCTGAATACAGTCACATCATACAATTTCATTTTTTGTGTTAATTTTTTCACTAGTTTTATATAGTTACAATTGTACGTTTTTACAATTACCACTAGTACAACTATTTTTGCCTTCAATTCAGTCTTTATCACTCTAATTCAGTTTTTATTTAAAAAACTTTCCCAACTTTAATCAGTTGTCTTTTTCCTTCGTGACTGAGAAAGTTGAGAATTTGATTATGTTGTTGGATCATTTTTTGGTATCAGTATGGGATATTCCATTATTTCGCAATTGGCATACTGTTTTTCATTTATTCACTCAACATGAATTTTATAGGTCAGTTTATAAAATTACTAATACAGTTTTTCTATTTAAATACTATTCTATATTGAGAATTGTTATACTCACTGGGTGGAGTTGCCGGAGCATTCGATAACACATTGGCACTTGTTGCTGTAGACGTTTGGGATACAACAATTTGAGATGATGACGATGATGCCACAGCTGGATTAGAATTTACTAGGCTTGTAGAGGATGCGGAGGCATTTTGTTGCTGTGTCCCGATGATACCTTTCATAAGTTGTAATCGAGCAGCATGATGTTGCTCAGGAGTCATAGTTTTCTTTTCCTTTGCTATTCTTTCGGCTCTACGCGCTGCTACTTCTACCGGTAATACTGGATGTTCTAAATCTATGCCACACTCATTCAACACCGGAGCTTTAGTTTTGTTCATGAGTGGATTGTTCAAGACTGTCCTGATAGTTGACATTCTTTTATTGGAAATGTTTTTCAGAGATTCAAATCGATCACACATTATCTGAGAAAAGGCAGAATTGTTATCTTGGGTATATAGTTGAGATGTACGCATTGAACGGTTAGATTTGGTTGTCATAGGATATTTCTGTAAGGCATTAGCTTTATTCTTCTTTTTTCTTAGAAAACTGTCCAGACCACCTTGCTTCCCTTCTTCCCTCTGCATAAGATAAGTTTCATATCTCTGTCTACACTGTTTTGGAGACCTGTATGTTATTGAAACAGTATTTACATAATCAGATACGAAATCCCAATTCGCCGTATGGCCCGGATTGGAAACAAGCAAATTCAAAGGAAGGCCTTGAAATCCCTGTATTACTTTCAAAATAGCCATATCTTCGTGTATTGTCCAATCATGAAAAAGTGGTTGCTCAACTGTCGGTTTCTGAGAACTTGATTTTCCCGGCAATGGAATTGATGAACGTACAATTCCTCGATATTTTTGAAGTTTCAAATCTCGACGCATTTTCAAAATAGTTGCCGAATGGAACAACGATTTGGGAGCGTGTGTAGACTCTTCTTTTCTTGGCAATTTCAGAGCACGTCTACTTTCTACAAGTCCGGTATCCAATCTGTTTCTCTTGGGCTCCCTTTTCACGTATACTGGAGGTAACTGTGATTCCATCATTACATTTGCATCATACAAGAAAGTCATAGTCTGATCAACATAAATGTCATTTTCTTGTTGGGGTGGAGTAGGGGGGCACCACATCTGAATGAAACAAATTTGTACTAAACAGTTGGTTTCCACTACAATACTACAGAGCAACAATATTAAAATGTTATTCATAATACCAACACTAAGATTCTAACAAAAAACATTTTTGGTTTTAATTTGTTTTACAGTGCATTTCTTCAATGTCCCCTCTTTTATTTTTTGAACGGGTCAACTCAAAAAATTGAAATTTGGGATAATGTAATTAATGCATGAATACTTTAGTTGAAGTGAAATTGACAGATGAAACTTTCAAAATGGTGACTGGGCGACATCGGGAAAAAAAATTAAATGGAAAGGGGGGTCTTGTGACACATTCTCTTGCAACTCCTGATAAATGCTTCACAACCCTAGAATATAATGTCAGTATCTTCAACTACTACAAAATGGCGGAACTTCAAATAATTTCCTGAATACATTGACATTTAACTATATATGAGGTGAGCTTGAGGTGAGTTCAGAAGATGCTCGAAATGGTTGCCTTGAAACTTCTTGACATATGAACAGCCTATCCGATATTTCACGCCCTACATTTTCGAACATAATAACGTGAATTTCTCTGCAGGTATTTATTATTCTCTGCCGTCTAGTCGTAAGTCATCAGTCTTGGCTGTGATGAATTAGAAATAAAACAGTCGATTAAAAAAAATGTGCCATATATACCTGTTTTTATTAACGTTTCTCTTGTACGTAATTTTAGGTGTTTATTTACTCTTGAGTATTTTTAAAACCATATATTTTATGTAACAAGACATTGACAGTATACATGTAATCGGGTATAAACCTGTTTGGAATGCAGTTTATATAAAATATATTTATCTATATCCAATATTGAAGCAGGTTCCGTTTCGTACACCTTTTGCTTCAAATAGCCCCATAAAAAAAGTTCAAAGGTGTCAAATCTGGCGAGGGGGCTGGCCATTCTGTAGGACCTCGACGGCCAATCCAACGACCGGGAAAAGTAGTATCCAAGTAGTTTCTTACTTGTCTGGAGTAATATGGTGGTGGTCCATCTGGTTGGAATACAATATCCATATTGAATTCATTAGGATTCGCTTCGACGATTTCAGTGATGAGAGGGTCAACAGTAAACAGTATAGAGTCGAATACAGTTTCCCTGTTAAATTTGTATCAATAAATAGAGGTCCTACAATATGGTTTCCCAATATTCCTGCCCAAACGTTGATTTTTTCCGTATGTGTTTCCCGGAAAACGTGAGGGTTGGTGTCATTCCAATAACGGCAATTTTGTCTGTGAGCATTGTCGTTTAAAAAAATGTACATTCGTCACTAAAACAAATATTGTCGAGGTAGGTAGGATGCCTTGCAATGGTTTCCGTCATGATTTCGCAGAATTCTGTTCTTCGATCAGGGTAATCTTCATTTCATTGGTGTACCATTGGTAGTCTCAGTCAAAAATACGCCATATAAAGTTTATTAATTATTGGTAAATACATAAATGATAATAATTTTCAGTATTCAATAAATACATAAATGACAATAATTTTCAGTTCTCACCACTCTTTTTTTTTAATAATTAAATGTATATATATTTAATAATACTCACATTCCTAAAATTAAAAATAAGGAACAAACTTCAATTACAATTTGATTACATCCTCATTTCTTCTCATTACATTTTAAATGGAAAATAATCAAGTACATCTCCTTTATCAGTAAATTAGGAGCCCTATTATATAATATCAACCTTTCTATTTATAGCTAGTAGGAACAGATGTTTAATTGCATTGTCCGCTTCAAAGATTGTTTGATAATGGAATTCAAATCTTGTTGGTAGTCTTTAATATTTCAAAATCTGTAAACAGTATCGATTATCTTCATTATGCACAGTACGTCAATTCTACAAAACTGAATAAACCTGTGCAGTTATCAAGCTCCAAGTGCAGCAGCTCACCGACATTTCAATTTTGTTTATTATCAAGTTCAAACTTGGTTAGGGAATGATTTGGAACCTCAGGAATGGGGCTGGACAATGCGTAACGAATTCCTGAAATCCATCATTTTCCAGGAGAATTATAGCGGCAATGATCTTCGAACGACCTTAACATCGAATGCATGATATGGTGTGCATAGGCTTATGCAAGAGGCCCTCTTGGTCCTCATGGCCCTCTATAACGAAGAGAGAACCCTTTACACTTCACCCTTCAGGTGTCGAACATACAATGTAGATGTGATATTTTAACTTTTGATCGGGGAATTTTTCATTTTTGAGTTTGGAACCTATCACGACAATTTTAGCACCTGCTCCAGAGGAATCGCTCAACAGAATATTCTGCAACTGCAAGAGTTGTTGTGGTACGCAATGTGTATGCAGAAAATCGGGATTGCAGTGCTCTTTAGCTTGTGGTCAGTGTAATGGGCAAGCGTTTCTCAATACTTTACCATATCAGAGCGATGTCAATAAAGACAGAACCTTTGACCCAGAAATCATGGAAGACCTGGAGACAAATGCCGTTGAAGACGAAGAGGACTTTGTTACTACAGCGGTCAGAAGACAGCGATGAAGAAGACGATTATTGAAATTATAAATTGTGTTTCTTAATTACGTAAAAAGTAAAATGGTTATTAAATATGTATAATGTAATAGTTAGGAAATAAAAATTGATAGTACTCATGAATATACCAATGATTTGACCTTATATTTTAATAGTCGCATACACCCTACCATATATAGGTTTTCAGACAAATTATAGGTTGTCAAAATACAAGTATATACGTATATATGTATACAAATACATACACTGGAGAAAGCTACAATGCTAGCGAAACATGTTGTGATTATATTTTTTCAAATAAAGTTTGTAGAGATCAAATCGAGATTTTGAAAAAAAAAAGTATATCCGAGTTTATAGCTGCGTTTCTCAAATTCCGAGGTGGACTCACTAAGATGACTGTACTAATAGTAGTTTTAGACGAAACGTTTGCCATAAGAACTTGCAAAACACGATAAATAAATCAGGAAAATAGCTTTGGTTGGATACCTAAGTAAAACCAGTATGAAAAGATAATTACTCTAAGGCTCTACATCTGAAAAAATAAATCTATTTTCAATTCAATGATGAAATCTACTTCGAATGTTGATTTCTACAGTAGTCTTTGGCTGATAAGGAATACATAATTTTTTGAATAAAATAACTAGTCTATTAATTTCATGAAAAAAATATGTTTTGTCAATTTTGTCATTTATCAAACAAGAACTTCATGAACTTTCGAACTTTGAATGTCTACTCTCAAAGAGAACATTGTAATATCGAATATATACCTTATTAATAATCCTCACCTAATTGATATAGAAGCAAGATAGGTTTCCTTCCAAATTTATCTGACCACGGTCCCAGACATATACAGAGTAGAACCATAGGAACAGACACTACGGTTGATTGTACAGTACGTACGGTTTGAGCTGTTGGTTCGACAAGTTTTTCTAATGCCTGTGTGATATTGTTGTTTGTGTTTCCCAACAAAGAACAGTTCGAATCTGCATATCCCAATAAAATGTAACAGGTACGGTATATGAAAAGATTTGACGAAAGCGAGTCTAAAAATGAAATATTATCTATTAGATTTAGTAGAATGTTATAAGGTTACTCTCTCTTCAACTTAAACTGGAACAATAAATGAAACTGATAACTGATGCTATGACAGGGCTATATTCCTTTACATTCCCATCAAGAGGGAAGGAGATAGGGATGATTCGCCTCGGGTAGATGATAGCAAATGCTTTCAGTGGACCAGTGCATTGAGAAATAGCCGAATATATTGTTTCGAATAGAGGAAGCCCATGCAAAGTGATAATATGGCAAGCATACATGTTTTGTGATGTCAAGTATCTTTCGAGCACGGCGATCTTCCGCCGAAAACCTGAGGGATTATGTATTTTATATTCATCAATTTTTATTCTCCCATAACTACTATATCTAGAAGTGTTAATAATGTTCCCAGTGTAGATATATTGTTTCTAACCATCAAACGATTCAAAAAAGAGATTCTTCGTTTAATTCAAAATTGATCTGACTGTATGTATAATTATCATATTTCTATTGTATACATCTGTAAATGGGCTTTTGGGCCTGCTGAATGTATTAAATAGATAAATGAATAAATAAGTGGTAAAAGTGACAGAAAACGCCGCCTAGTGCCCATTGGTGCACAAAAGTCTTGCATCATATAAACAGTGGAAGCACTGGAAAAAGAAGATCTGCATAAGTGAGTGGTTCTTGCTGGACTCGACATCGGGACATCGAATCCTATTTCTACTTCAGGATCTGCTCAAGTGGTCAATAAACTTGGCTTGGTTGCTTGATTGTCACTCTCTTGAAATTTGTTCAGCAAATATCCCACACTCCAGCTGTTACATTGAAGACCTCGGCTCATCCAAAAACCTGTCCTGGGTTGACTTCGGGGACCATATCGAGTTAACTTTAATATATCATAGTAACGTGATGGATATAGACGTTACTGACATCGTATGTCGAACGTTACGAATACTGTAACTCGCAGTTTCTGATCGGACTAGTCTCGAACCATAACTAAAATTATACCGTATGCCCCCAAATGAATGAAACATTTTCTGATAAATGCAGAATGGTGCCATTCTTGGTTCATGGAACGTGTATCTCGAACACAACAATCACTTATCCCACTTAATGACGAGTGCTTACTGGTCAATGTTGGTGGCGCATCCTCTAAATATGTAATTCAATGGTGGAACTGAAGTGTAAAGTGGTAATGAATAAACTGAATTGACCTTAACAAAATACTTGAGACTAAATATCTGAAACCTCTAGTATTTGGATGAGCAAACATGAAATAAGATTTTCTCATTAGTCAGTGGGCTATACTTGAAGACTGGCAGGAAAAACATCTAAAGCAAATGAACTTCAAACGTTCAAGCCAGTCTTTATATACCTACACAGTAGGTTTAATGGACCGACACCTACCAGAAAACAACTATTCCCCTGGCGTTGAATTATATCTGACAATGTTTTTTTTAATGAAGTTATTAAATTAGAGATCAGATCGCGAGATATAAAATGACAAATATAATAATAATAATATTATTATTAGATACATCCCAATAATATTGAGATATATCTTAATAATAAAATCACAAATATGGATATGAAAGTTGATAATTGTATAACAGGAATTTAAAAGAAGAGAAACTGAAGAATAATGAAACGATAACCACATAAACAAATATGTAAAATAATGTTCAATATATTGGGTGTTCGTTACAATGCAAGACTTTCAGGCAACCTCAATAAACTTCAGTATCTTAGGTGAAAGAATCACATCGATTTGTCTTAAGAAGTGAAGTAGTTATCTTCTGTTCTGTTCGTATTTTTTGAAAGAGAGCGTCGTGTTCAAGCGGTATACAAACAAAGTAATATACCAATATTGTATTAAAATAGTTCAGAAAATACCGAATACTAACTGAAATAAATGTGAGCGAACGAGTTTCTATGGAAAGCGTTGCGCAGCTTGACGATTTAAATCGGTGTCGGTGAACTTTTGCAAACACCAGCCAGCATTAAGAACTTTGAATAGGCCTCTCTCTCTCTCTCTCTCATTCATAACGGATTTTCAAATCTAAAAAATTCATGTTTTCACGAATAATGCAATATTTTAAATGGACTTACTTTTGAAGTATATATTATGCCAAGTTTCATTGTCATTTTGTTGATTGTATCACTTTTCCATATCTTCAATTTGACTGTTTTTACTAAAAGTTACTTATCTATAGGAATGGAGTGGAAATCTGGGGACCGATCATTTGTGTCCAACGATAGATCAGTAGCTTTTTATGTAATTTCGGGAAACTCTGAGAGAATTATTTTCGTCATCAAATATTCAGAATGATAGTAAAACCAAATCATCATTAATTCATATCTATAAGATCGATAGTAACAAACTTGGCGAGTATAATATAATGTATTTCATTCCTGTTAAGTTAGTCCTATTTTCAAGGCGAATGCTTCAAAGCAGTTTAAAGGCAAAAATATGTTCGACGGATTTTCGCAAAGCGATGAGCATTCTCTAGTCTCGAATTGTGCAACGATGTCGTATCGCTGTGGTGAACAGGCACCGCTGTTTCCCAAGGTCGTCGCATGCGATACTGATTACCAATTTACAAACACCGACCGATTCATTCATTCAGTAACTTTGTGTTGGGGCATCGACTTTCTCACGATTTCTCGAACCGTTAACTGAATTCACAAATTTTTATCGCACCACTTGAACGATGTAGATCTTCATCTAATATCGTTTCAATTTATCATTTTTTCTAATTCTACTAATCTTGCCAACCAACATCGTAACAAATGTAGAAAAGCTATAAAATCTTTTATTTGAATGTTATTCGGGGAGGCGTATGAGTTATTCTAGACACTTGCCCGAAGTGACACATAATTCAATGTTTGTTTAATTTCATCTTTCGGATTCTAAATCCACGACCCTCCTATGGTTACTCAAAATGGCTTTGATAACGCTACCGAAATTGAAGCACAAACTATATCACCACCTGAGACACTGATTTAAGCAGAACCACCACTGTCTTCCAGATGCTGACAAAACATTACTCACAGGATCAGAAATGTTCGAAGTTTCGTATATAAAATTTCGCACTTTGCAGTAATTACACGTATTTTTTTTATTTTTATAAATTTTAATTTTTGTAACAATCCAAGTATTCAGTGCCGTTTACAATTAATTCACATGAAAAATTCGCGACTTTCCATTTGCTTAACACAATAGTATAGGTATAGGTATACCAAGTGTTATTTGTGTTTAAAACTGCATTTTGAAAATTACCATCAGTATGTACATATTATGTTCTTTATTTTATTTTATTTTTTTTCGAGAATAAACGTTCTGAATAATTATATTCTTTTGTCATGAACATAAATTACAGAATATATTTTCATTGCTATCGGCTATAAACATTATCAGAGGTCATTTTTAATTTCTCTTCTATTCGGAGCAACTAGTGAAAAAATATTTATTTTGTATTTATTCGAATGTAATAATACTAGTAATTATTTTGATGGTATTTATTAATTTTTTAAAAACCTTTCAAATATAAGGACTTCATAGTGCTTCGATATGTTGTACTGGTAATGTGAATATTATCTTTTCACGCGGTTTATAACTATTGATCACCTTCATTAAAAAATGCGAATGTCTGAAAGTATTCAGGTGCCAGTGGTTTAATATTTCATACATAAAAATCATGGTGAAAAAAAGTTATAATTTTTTTCAATAAAAAACCATCTGAGATTAGTTAGTTAGCACTGATCTTATTGAGGTGAGTTGATTTGTTTTTATAATTACACTCATACTAGAATTTTGCCATTTTTGTTACACATTGAATTACTCATCATTTCAAATTTGACTCTATTCGTAACTCCTCATATATATTAACCCTGGAATAGAAATAAAAACTTGATAAAGTGAACAGCAAGATTCGAATTTCGTAAAAGCAAGATTTATGTTATTTCGCGAAAATGATCTCCAAATTCCAAATGTTCGTGAAAATCACCAAATCTGACAATATATCGATAGATCTGGCAACACTGTCGTGCAGCATGTACATCAGTACTCTATTCTGGTTTTCTCGTGTCTCGCATGCCACCGCGCCGCCTTTATCGATGACTTGACAAACTGGCAAAAGTGGCGGCGGCGGCGGCGAAAAGTGATAACTTGTGGCCTGCCAGTGTGGAGGATTTTTGTCGATGTTACGCTTTCGCAGGTGTTTGCTTGGGTGGTTGTTTCGAAAGGGTTGCTCGCGGGAACGTCCAGGGGCGGCACCTAGATTATTCAAGGCGTTGTTACAATTTCGGACTTGAAGTTTTTTTATTATCCACTTTCAAGGGATAGTTGACAGTTCGGGGATTCAATAGAATAGGTTCTATCATCCGAATATAATGGAATATTCACATCTTT
>WOGP01000293.1:0-26933 GCA_015342065.1 Leptinotarsa undecemlineata
ATCCCTTAAAACAGGGTGATACCTACCTGCTCTTTATGAAACGACATAATTTTGCAATGCGGACTAGGGAAGTGACAGAATTTATTGACGGATCACCTTGTAGCGCTTTTGAATACTTAATGAGATTTTATTACTCTACACTCTTTTGAAATAGACTATAGAGAGTTTTTGAGTACAATTGTCTGGATATTATTTTTTTTAATATTCGCAAGAATCAACATATTTTCAATCAGTGAAATTGGTCTAGCTCTTTTCACATACCAGTTTTATGTCCTCTGAAAGTAAAGTGCATAGAATTGTCTTCGTGAATTATATACGAACAAATAGCAATACCCATATTTACAGTGGTATTAGGGATATACGCTGGTTATCATAAAAAAGATGTATAAATAATATTCCCTCAGTGTGTTATCTCTGAAAATAAGCTGGATAATTTCTTTGTAGCACAACTATTGTTCACCGAAACAATAACATTGCCAGCATGTCTCTCACATGTCAGATAGTGGATATCAAAACAGAAATAATGCGTATTGTAATGACAATATGTATTGTGTTCGAACAGGAAGCCTTCCGAAGCTCTATGAAACTATAGAGTAAGCATTACATTTCCATTGTTACAACGAAACTGTGTTTGAATTCCATTTATTTGAGAAAACAAAGTAGTCGTGGAACTATTTAGTCGAGGAAAAGGAAACTGGGATGTTTTGAACTGAAAGATAACCTACCACTATTATAGTGCTAGACATAATTCTAAGGCAGGTGGCATTCGCGATTTCCGAGCGGTTTTTTTCAGCGCGGTTTCCAAGCGGAAATTACTGGGTAAAAATCACTACAGTGAGTATCTGAACTGTCAGATTTCCGCGATTTCCAAGCGATTTCCTGGCAGTCTGGGTTTTTGACTGGACGGGAAGTATACCCTAGTTGTCCTCTATTACGGTTCGCGCCTTCAAAGCAACCACTATTAAGTCTGCTGTTGATATTTCACCATCAAACAGTGGCATTCCTTTGCGCAGGAGACGCTTTTGCTGGGAGACGCCACCCAAGAAGGTACGACGTGCAAGAAGAACCAGGAAGAAAGGTTTTCTGTTTTATACAAAAAAGTCAGAGAATATGCAGACAAGTTTTTTACCTATTACCGAATGTCCGTTCGATGAACATCTGGCAATTGTTTGCCGTTTGCTACAGAAAGATTGCACCAGAAGAGTACTATCAGCGTTAAAGAGATGCTTACTGTTACATTGAGGTATCTGTATCGGGATCTGTAGAGTAGGGAGGGTGAGTGTAGACCCACAGCACTTAGGCCACATGTAACCTATTGTACATCCTACCGAGGAATTGGTAAGTATTCATTTTTATTTCGCAGAATTTTTCATAAGCATGCGAAAAATTGATGAAGTTTGGTATCATATCCTTATGCCAAGTCCTCTTGGTTTGACAAAGATTTATTTTTGATGTTCTAGGAACCAGCAGACAATACCATTATTCATAATCCGCATTCTTCTGTTCCGAAACATGATTTCTTCATTTTTTCAAGGGTCATTTTATTCCGAGGATGTCATTTGTATGTATGATCTGATAAAAGTTAAATCGAGATATAAATAAACGCGTGTGTCGAGAAGAATATTCTGGTGAATGGGAAAGGTGCCCATTTTGAATGTATGATCTGGCGTTGCATTCAATTTCATCAGTCCTATAGTTATTTTCAAAGGAACAATACTCGTTCGTATATGTTATCTCTGTGAAAATATTGTTTCAAGAGCTAACGCATGTTCAAATTTTCAGTTTAGAATGTCTACACTTTTCAAATAATTCCATTCACCTTGAGGACTGACGAAATTATATAGCTTTAGAAGGATCATCTACATCCATTATTCATTCCAAGAAATTGAAGAAAACCCTGTAATGTAGACAAAATCATAACTAGTGAATATTACTGGAATTTTTTCCCAACACCAAACCGTTATTTTAACACCTCGACACGTGACCATCTTCAAGGGGAAGATCAAACTGCATCACAAGAATCATAACAGAAAAATCCGTTTTATGTACCTAATTATTTATCATTTCCCTACATGATTTTAGGTTCACTTTTGATCATAACAGTACAGCCGGTATTGATTCACTGGTCTGTTGACGCCCCCTACGAACGACAATTTTCAAAAGTAGAAACTTTGCGAGCCCCTGATCAACGAAGTCTAACATTTTAACTTGCGATTCATAGCATTGATTCACTGTTGGTTCAAGGATTGCTTTTGTTTCACAAAATCTTACAGAACAGTTGTAGTTATTCACAAGTTGTCGGCAGATGGTATTCGAAGTCAGTACATCTATTTATTTCAGCTATCAACTGATCTTTGGTCGTACCATGATCTTGCCTTTTTTTCTAAGTAAATAAGTGAAGTTATTTCAGAATATCGCCAAAATTTGTGTTTTGATTTAACGTCCCAGGTTAAGTGGTTTGATTCATGTTTCGATACTGTTTTCAAACTTATATTTGGTCAGACGCCAGTTGGTTAGTATGAGTACTTCCTTCAATCAATCGCGATATGAATGTTAGTTCGATCCCACCTATTGGACGATCGTTCTAACCCGGCAAAGAATCGCAGGATAAACAGTAAGACCAAGACACATTTTGAACATATATTTAGTTTCTGGATTTTGTATTCATCGTAACTTGAATAGTTTAAAATTTATTGAGTAATAACCTGTCATGTTGAAGAACTCGAAACACTGATCTGCAAAATCAACACATTATTCAAACAAATAACTTTTTCATCTTCTATGTATCAGAAATCGAACAAAACTGAGTTGATTTGAACAGCAACTCAGAATAGGGTCAGGAGTATCACCTGGTTTTACTATAAAAAAACCGACGATGAAAAATCGTTATTCAATTTTTGTCAAAGTTACTTATATTCAATTGTGTTATCATCATTATAATTTTTCCACTGAATTATATCATTTTCATCACCACCCATCTGCTGAAGATTAGGGTTGACGTATTGCTATTTTTGTGTCATATAAGATTAAAAAAACACGAATCGTGATTCACGTGTTACTGAATTCGATCTTTTTGAGAAACGAGAAGCGGAGGAAGTGAATCGGATCAATCACCCGTGTTAGTTTAGAGTTTCTTTGTTCGTGAAGTAGAAGCCACCATAGAACCGGCTACCCAGCTGTCTACCTTGCCTACCTGCTTAGGCCGGTGCACTCGAAACACCGACTACCTGTCCTGTTACAGGTCCGGATTCGATTATTCACGACGTGGGATGAAAATTGTAATCAATAAGGATCATCTGATTAGCTCTATCAAACGGATTTATTCCCTTTCATGAAACACGTGTTCAACACGTACTCAAGTACGTATCAAATTGATTTATTCATTCCTATCCCAGCCTTAACATTTATTGTATCAAAAGGTTTACTTTGTTTTGCTGATTCCCTAAATCATATTCGTTTTAATAAAACTACTCAAGATTTGACGACCTTCTACGATATTAGGTGATTTCCAAAATAATTTTTTTGTTTCATAAGGAGTAGACTTTGATCAATTTCTTTGTCGTCTTAAATTCAGCCGGGGATATCGTTATTAGCTCACTACATGAACTTTTTACTCATTGAAGAAAGGTGTCGTGCTCCTTCGTCACGATGAACTAATTATCGGGACAATTCAGTTTCTGCAAATCTAGGATTTGCACTTTTCCCAACCTGGTGTCTAAAACAGATTTAGTCTTGAGCATCATGGCGATTTCTTGATATTGCAATCTATCATGTCTTGTGTTTGTAAATCTTTTGTTGGAAAAATCCTCACTAGCTTCTTTGTAGTACATGTTCAAGAGGTAGCAAAAATGTATGTGACTTTCTGGAACTTCAACTAGCGTTTCCTAATATGACTGATAACCAGTCCGTGCAAAGCTTATTGTTGAATCATCTGAAAATAACAAGTGATGATCAACTATATCAACAGTAATATGCGCCAAACTAACTGACTATTACAAGACAACAATTAGTGTCGGACCGAAAATTCGGTTTCGGTCGAGTTTCGGCAAAAAACGGGTTTCGGTTTAGTTTCGGTTTCGGCGGCAAACCTGCCGAAACTACGACCGAAACTGCATTCGTGAGTTCCCGCGCTGTGATCGGTCATGTTAAGCGTGTTGAATTTCATACAAGCGACTTACTTTGTGATTTACTTTGTTTATTACATAAATATTAAGTACCTATTGTGATATTAGGTAGCAACTTAAAAAAGTAATTTTATGTTTAATATTTTTGAAAAACCATCAATATTATTCAAAGGAATGATCTACACCTACTCAAATAAACACCTCACGTAGTTTAAGAATTTTTAAGGTGCATTTATTATTTTTTCTTAATTAAGGGTTTATCATGTTGATGATCAATAAGTAAAAATGTCGAAGACTGCATAACGTTGTGAATAAAGACTGACTGATTATAATAACGTTTTCTTTTTTTTTCCTCAAAACATAATCCTTGTAAGGGAGTGCAAACTCTTATGAAGGTTCGAAATCGATAAACAATTCAATATATCAGACCTCTATTATAATATTCATGCAATCTTTGTTCACTGTGGTTCTGGCGTTGAATCTGGTAATTATTACGCCTTGGTCAAAGACGAAACGGACTGGTTTAAGTTTGACGATAGTCGTGTCACTAAGTGTCCTGGCGATGTCTTGAATTTATTGGAGTCTCTGGAGACACCCTACATTTTATTTCATGAAAGAGAGGACATGATGTGGTGCTGCGGGTTTTTTCATGTTTTCCTGCAGTATAATTTACATGAGTTTCTTTTTTTATATAATAATTGTTGTAGATGTGCAATTATAAATTTTGTGTTTGCCATTAATATCGAACTTCAAATTATTAGTGAATAAAATGAGTGGCATCATATTGTGATATCATTCAGATATAGACTGATGAGTTAATAAGACAAGTGTCTTACTCCGAAACTTTGCAGTCCGCCCTTGAGGATGACAGAGTTCTATGTAAGTGAAATTTTATATTATAACTTTTTCTTATACAATATAGATAGATTGAGAGACATATACTTTAATGTCCAAGAAAATACAATCTTATTGACAAAGCTTGTTGAAAAATCAGGTATATATAGCACTTCAAGAAATGAAAGAAAAGAAACACAAATACACAGATACACAATTTGAGCAAAACTATGTTCACATATCTAATACATAAAATATAACAATAGAAAATAAAATTTAACAAATTGTAGACAAAATAGTTTGTACAGTGCCTTTCAAAAGATGTAAATAACAAATATACCCAATTTGAACATAAGTTCACATGTCATGGCAATAAAATAAGATTTATCTCAGTATAAAATATAATTTGAAGTATAGGTGTCAATATAAACAACAAAAAAACCAATATTACAGCAAAGTTTCATTGTAATATTCATCAAGATTGTAGTACGCTTTAGTTGCAAGGGCATCTTTAACAAGAGTTCTGAACTTTTTAAAGTTTTTTTTCCTTCCTAATTTCGTAAGGTATGTGATTATACAGCTTTTTACTTTCATAAATTTAAGAATACTTTGTCTGGCTTGTTTTTGGAACAAGAAGATGTATTTTATTTTCAGTTAATTGCCGGATTATTTAATTTGTATGTTCCGAAATTCCAACCATATTATGTTTTTTGTAAATCAGGCAGTTTCAAGTATGAAAATATAAGTAATAGTGAGAATTTTTTCTCTCAAAAATAATGGTCTGCATGATTCACGCACTCCCACCTTGCATTAGTAGCTAACCGCTCGCTTTTGCAAAACTAATACAAAAATATTGTGTAGAGTTCCTTAGAATGATATAGGATTCTGATCTGTAGCGAATGTTTGGAGTACAAACTGAATAGAAAAAAGGGATTTTTGTATAATGCAATGTTCATATAATAGTTGTTGTTTCAAAAATACTTTTTCTTTCGTGTAATTGGAAGTTTATATAAAAATAGTTGTCTCGTCGGGGCTTTTTCTTTCAGTTTGGATCTGAAACTAATTTCTTTGCAAGATCTAGACATCTTGTTAGAGTTTATTTGAAATTGCTTCCTTTCTGCCTTTGGAAGATTCCAATAAATTTTTGTACAAAAATGGAGAATTGAAAGTCAAAGTTTTTTTACGAAATCTAATCTCTCTTAAAAATACCCCTCTTAATCCATATTTCAATACATATATTTGAATTTTCCATTTACATATTTCACTACTATCGTTTAAAATGTATTTTTATCAAATTTGAGATGATTCTCAGGTAATACAGGAGTTCATTCAGTATCACTCACATACCTCTTGATGACTTATAATGAAAGATAATATTATTCAAGATAAGTCAGTTATTTCATTAGAACCTACATTGATTTGTTCAAGCTTCTACATATATAACCTTGCCGTATGTTTCACTACCGTTGTAGTTTTGTTATAAGGCAAACAATTCACCTGGGAAACAATAAAATTGATTCCTTCTTCAAATATTGATGTGGAAAAATCTTGGTACCAAACTGCTAACTATTCTATAATCGCTTTATATGTGGCAGTTACGATCAAATAGTTCGAAACGACTGTAACACCTGCCAGTCATTATACTGGTGATAATTGTTGTTATTATCTTCATTGATGTTTTTATCTATCAGTTGTTCTTTGAAAGAGTTCTTCCAAATGAAAGATTCAACCTTGTATCAAGTTAAGTTAGCTAGACTATTTGAGGGTTTATTGATTTGTGAAATATCCTTCAACGTTTGTTCAGTTATAGCAGCATTCAAAATGATGATTTTATTGACAAAATTGATGAAAAGTTATGTCACAAATAAAAAATTATCCTTCGACAACTTTTCAGGAAATTTCTTTTGGAAATTGGTTTAGATTGATGAAGAAAATAGAATTTAAACTTTTATGTTTGTTTCAATTCTCTTTTCTTCATTATGATTTCCTACCACGTAGTAACGGCTACATCCATTAATTTATTGGTTTAGATTGAAATGACTAAGGTCAAATTGAGATGACCGAGAATAAACCGTAAATTATTTATTCTTGTACTGTACTACATAATACTGTTTCTCTCTTTATGAAGATTTTCTGTCACAGTTTATGAATCTTTGTTTTCACTTTTTGACTCAAGCTTCCATTTCAGCTTACTAGTGAATAACATTCTCATTTTAAAAGGAAACCCAACAGTTTAATTTACAAATCCTCATTTATCTTCTAACTTCAACAATTTCATTGGCAGTACCAAGATTTGATGTTGACTTATTATTGATAGAAGGTTTCATGTAGTTGAAATTTTTCCAATATAAGTACGCATTTTGAAAAATAGTTTATTGTTTTGTATTAATTCATTCAATTCCATCAATGATTTTGGTGAAATAATTATTCTATTCCAATCATCATTTACACTTCTCCGTTCTACGAAACTTGATTAGGTGAAAGAAAAATCACAAAGCTCGTCATTCAAATGGTTATTTGTAATTGTGAATTGTATTATTTACGATGCCTCAATCTCACGGTAGATCACATGTTGAATCCGCTTTTATAATTCAACGGATACCGTTAAATTTGACTCAACAATAGACGACCTTCACGAAATTTTTGTTGCTAATAGTGCTTCAAGTTATCTATTTGATTCAGCTACTAATTAATTGAATATTTATGCAAAATAGACACTTATATTTTTTACATAGGAACAGATATTTAAATATTCTCCATTCTTAGTTCCTACGTAATAATTTCATTTAGAGAGTATCTATCTAGTTTTCTGTCAGAGCTTTTAAGTGTTTTGACCTTCCAAATTCTAAAAAAGATAATGTCATGCAAATGAATGAAATGAAGACTGTTAAGTCTACCAAAAACAGTTTGGGAATTGAAAAAAATTGAACGATTTTGTTCATGAGGAGAACAATAGCAAACAAATCAACAACTGAACAGGACAGAACAGGAACAGCAGTAGGAACAGCACATGTATATACCTTGAAGTTTAAGAATATCGAACATATCTGCACAGAATGTAGAAGTTTAAAAAAACTGACTAGCTTGTTAAAGCCTAGAAACATAAACCACACTTTTTTTCCGAATATCAAGATAATAATATTTTTTTCGTCATCTAACACAAGTCTGAGCTTGTCAACAAGTAGTTCCAATGTACATAGAAATTAGTCATAGCAGTAGCTTAGAGTAAACTATGCTAATGGAGTTCAAAACGTTTTGAGAAATATGTTGCGACTGTCTTTTCTCACATATTGGTTACTTAAATATATCAAACGTGTTTGAAATATTCAGTTCCTATTAACCTATACTTTCTCTATTCATCTAAAAGCAACAGAATGGTCCAAATCATTATCATGCATAGTGCATGTGATCTCCCAGACAAGGGACCAAAATTTTATTTCTTTTAATAATATGCGGCTGGGTATAGAAACCTTATTTTAGGTGGAGTGTAGGGACACAAATTAGCAGTTTCTTGGGCCGTATCAATACTTAATATTTTAAAAATTTTAAACTATAAAATACCGTATATGCCCAAACTTCAGGCGTTTAAACGTAACTGACCACTACGACACTGTAACCGTCAGCAGATTGCAGTTATATCTCATTGGCCAGCGTAAGTAGGCTTGTTTATTTTACCCAATAGATGCAAATGTGCGTGGTAATCATGCTTTGATCACGCATCTATCTTCGTTTGGGTTCCTTTGTTTGTTGGATGAATATAGTTTCGATTCGATTTCGATTGAAACTGAAACCAAATCGAACCGAATGGAACACGTAGAAGTATTTGATACGAAGGAAGAGTGCTAGGGTGCTCTCATCACTTTTTGGTAGGAATTTGAAGAGTTCTACATCTGAACTGGTGTAAAACAGCTCTACACTTCGTCTTCAACGCCAAAATACATTAACGAGGGAATACATTTTCAAAAAATTATAATGGAAATAATCCACTCGCTATCAAGTTAAAATAGAAACTGAACCATACATCTGTGAAAGTGTCGTACGTCTTGCTTTTTATTTCCTGGATAAGAGTTAAAACCTCACAGAAACTTTTATAGTGAGACTTTACCGTAATGAGAACTCGACGTATCGGGAATTCCACATACTGACACATACCCAATATTATTTCTCCTAGGAACAGTTAATGAACAACAATAGTTTGCTTTTCTCTCAGATATCTAATCATCGAATCAATAGAATTCTTCATTCTCCGATAATAACAAACGAACCTAATGAAATAATGGAAATTTATGTTTTGTGTTTAAGGTAACACTGTGCCGAATACGGCCCTGCGGAATCAATAGTTAGTGTTTTCAAACGAAGTTATAATTTTCAGAACACATTCATTATATCCCACGTGATCAGTGGAATACATAAGTTATTAATGATTCTACAAAGCAGTCTGATATATTTGATGATTGGTACTAGAGATGATCTACGAAGTTTTAAATAAAAAAAGAATGTATGAATACATTACTGATTTTTTAATAGAATTAGTGAACACATCGATGTGTTTACTAATTCGATCTACAGTGTAACAAACTTGAGATGAGGACACCCCTGAATTTTAGTCATTTTTGAAAGCAGATACTTGATTTTTGGTACAGTTATACACCTTCATGGGCCGCATTTTTCGCAATATTTAGTTCTAGTGACAGCTTAGAACGCAACCTACTGCGTTCTAAGCTAGGGCTAGTGCGAAAAAGGCAAATTCTTGATATTTTGCTTCGCGTTGATGATACCCGAAATAAGTTATTTGAAAAATGCCCCACGTAAAATTCGAATTCCATATTCAAGTCCTATTTTCAATTAATGGTTCTAAATAAGCTACGAAAATAATAAATCCGTTATAAAGTAGGAATAGAAATGATAATATAAAAATTACAAAGAAATCAAATTTCGCATTTTAGGTTGAAATTCATTATTTACAGTCAAAATCGATTTCCAAGCAACTTATTTCGATATCATCAACGAGAAGCTTTTAAAAATGACTAAAATACAGGGGTTTCTTCATCTTGAGTGTGTCACACTGTATAGTATGTCTAAATTAATATTATAGAAAATAAATGATGTTTCTTTGAAGGTGGTTGACAATGTTTCGTGGTGCATTTTGTTAGTTCGGAGTTCCATTGTATAATATGATATAAATTAATTTGAAATCCCTGAAAGAATCAAGTTACTTCACTACGTTTCGATTGTTAGTATCCACAATCGTCTTCGGGTGATAACTGGACTTATTCCTTCGAGATCTGACTATTTTCAGGTCATTCGAGTGCTTTCACCTATCCCTCCTTTCCTTTAGCGGGAGCTGACCGTTTGGCGGAAGTTGGTCGTTTTCCGCTTGATTAGAGGTTTTCATATGTTGCGTATCTCTACGCTAGCTTGGCTAAATGCGTTGTTGGACAACATATATGCGGCTTCCTTGAATTTTATTCTAAACCAGTGTTCCTCCTTGTGGATGAATTCAGCTTAAGCCCACTTGCCACTAATCAACATAACTTCAAGTGGGCTTCACTTGATGTTATGTTGATGAGTCGAAACATTCTCTGCTATTCCTGATTTGCTGGTTTCTCCTCGCTGTGTATGTTTTTTGCTCGGCAATGCGAACTTTCAATGGACTCTTAGTTTCACCGATGTATGATTCTTCGCACTTGCGAGGTATCCAGTGAATGCAATTCTTGGAATTGTAGTCCGCGTTTGGAGGTCTGGTTTTCGTGAGGCTGCTACGAATGTTTCCAGATCTGAAGCAGGTTCTGATGTTATACTTGGACCCAATTCTTCCTATCCTTTCCGAGAATCCTCTGATGTTGGGAAGTACAAGTATTGGTTGTGGCGGCTTCTCTTCCTTGTGAGGCTCTTGCTGTCTTCTAGCTAAAGTCTGTTCCATCATCACTTTGGAGTAAAAATTCCATTGAAGGTCATTTTTAATGATGCCCTAGTTCCTTTTCGAGACTTTCCTGTATATTACAGAGCCAAATAAATAATATTATACTGTTATTATTCAATTATTAGTAATGACTACTTAGTAATAAATTGATAGATGTAGCCATTACTACGTGGTAGGAGATCATAATGAAAAGAGAAATGAAAATTTGTCTATGTTTTATACCACTTTTAATTGTAACATATGTTTATTTATGGTGTAAGTAAGTTTGAAAATGTCCATATAGGACGAAACTGCAGTAACGTTAGTTACATTTCTTTTTTCATAATGACTAGTAAGTCTAAAATATATTGTTCAGTAATGAAGAAGAATATGTAACGACGAATATTTGAAAGCACTATTATTTCAATGCTGTCAACTTTTTCACCGGAATATATACGTAATTACGTATGCATACGCATAAGTATGCTGATGAGCATAATTATGCTCATCAGCACTTAAGTATATCACATGTAATGATCGCTGTTACATTTCTGAATTCATGTTCTGTTTTTATTAGTAAATCAAATGATCATTTTGCGACTCCGACTCTGTTTTATGAAGCAATAACGATGGAGTGTAGCAGCAACCTTTTGTCTAACCGTTACACCATGCTGGCTGATCCCATTTTGATGCGATGTTAAATAATGGAAAGTAAATAGAAATGTATAGGTAATATTGTGAAGGTTTCATGTTATATATTCATTGATAAATATTACAAGTATTTGACAATCCTTATCAGTTGAAAACACGAATATATTATCAATTTTTTTCCAGAAGTTAGAGAATTGATTTTTGATAAGCAGATATTTTATGAGAGGTGGTTTATTTTATTTCGACAAATTCCTATGTGAATTGATGCTTGTTATCGATTTTTAAAACTATAAAAAATTATTTTATGTAATTCTAATTTTACATGAATATTATTTTACAAAGATGATAAATAAATGAGTGAAAAAGTATTGAAACTCATTATTACAGTTTATTCTATGACTTCAACTATAAACGGTTTCACAAAAGCCGCGACACGTGTTTCGCTATACAATAACTTCCTCAAGCGTAAAATAATTAGTTTACGCTTAAAACTCGTTAAAACAGTTTATTGTATGATTTCCACTATAAAGGGTTATACAAAAACCGCGACACGTGCCGCGCTTGGGGAAGCTATTGTATAGCGAAACACTTATCGCGGTTTTTGTAAAACCCTTTATGGTGGAAAGCATACAATAAACTGTATCAATTAGTTTTTCAATATGGATTATCGTCAAGTATCGGCCAGATCTATTCAATGAACCTTTTTCCTGAAGTACGAAAAATCACTCACTAGCAGCGCTAGTAGTTCGGTAGGGACAAACACTGCCTAATCCTCATATAAAACATATGGTAAAGTACAATTAAAAAAGAATGTTTTTAACAGAAGAAGATGTTCCTGGAGCAAAACTAAACTGTAAAGGATAACAATCTTGTAACATTAAAACGGTGGCTTGCATGCCGTAATTTAAAAGTAACTGGAAAAAATTAATTAATAGACAGGTTACTGTACAGACTAGTAAATGAGTAACGGTAGATTCAAACTTTACTAAAAGAAATTAAAAATAATTAGGAATTTCAGATTTATTTCCGAGTGAAATATGGATTAAATATAGATGGTAATGAAATAAATTTAATTAAATATAATAAATGAATATGATTTAATAAACGATTGAGGTTATATCTCATTCTAATCAATGGTAATTAACGATGAAAAATTTACTATCCATTTCATGTTTACATACATATGAATATTCATTTATTTTTGGCACTGTTAAATACACTCTCCTCGAATCATGTACTCATTTCTTACATCTAATCTCATTAATATGATGTTTTATAAATAGTATAAAAACACGTTTTTTTCCGGATATCTATTTTCCGACGTACAATTCGCAAAACAACAATGCTTTGTTGGCATTGTTGGCAGTGTTTATATTTTTAAATAATAAATCAATATTACGTAAATAACACTGTTTTACATGTGAATAGTTTGTGTTTGTCCTTACTACAAGTGCTGCCTCTCGTGACACGTTCGCTGTAATATTCTCAGGAAAAAGGCTCATTGAAAAAGTATTGCTCATTTGAGTACTCAGATTATATTATATATGAAGTGTAATATTATATTCATACGACTGTAATTAACACTATCTGAATGTTTTTGGTGTAAAACCAATTGAAATGAGTCAAATAAGAAGGGAAAATTGCTAGAATCAGTATCAGTAGCAATCTTTATTATAAACTAAGCTTATGTATTTACAAAAAAAATAATGGTTTTCAAATGGAAATATACTTCTATGAATGGTATGTTAACTATGGCTGTGATGTGATTTCTAAAAATGACTATCTAAATATACATTCTTGATGAACTCACCTATAACACACCTGTGGAAGAAACAACCGTAAGGTTGATGGTTAGGACATCTAATTATTTCAGTTTCAAAGCACTTCATGGTAGTAGTGGTATTTTTTTTGTTCATTATAAAACCTAAAATTGACAACTACGAACAAACTTCCGGATAATTATGGAAAAAACTCAGTGTTGGTTAAATAGTTGAGTGACCTGGATGTCACTCTAAGTTACCTTCCAAATGTTTTATTGGTTCAATAGTTATTTATCAGAAGGTAATGTAACTGTTATTTTGCAATGTACTGTTAGAAACTTTCAAGGTGAAATACGTAATCTGAATTATATCGATAGATATAAAAAAATCTTTAAGATTTTGCGGTTGCATACATTGAGGAATAATAGCTTCATGATGATATCGATATTAGTCAAAAATTTTTGATCATTTGGTGCTAATACTCATTTGGTAATACCCAACTCCTTGGCTCTCCGACAATAGTATTTCAATCCCAGTACCCCGTTAAAACCTCATTACGACGACAGTCTAGTGTCACAATTATTGCAATTGACCACAGTATCATCAAGTACTAATGCTTTCAAATTGGGGTTTTCAGTCATTGAATACAGTCGGAAAAGACGATGCCATCGTAGACGAAGACGCCATCTATTGGATCGATAGAAGACTTGAACCACGAATAAATTTTTACTTATAACATTTATTCCCCAATCCTGTTTTAAAAAGAAAAATATCTATATTTGTTTGAAACTGTTTGACAATGTTTATTGGTGAATATGACAAGTTCGATCTTCCATTGTCTATAATAATGTTGAAGGTTTGAAATCTATTGGAGATAATGAAATAAAATTGAAATCAATGTTGAAATTATAGTAAATTACTCAAAAAGGATTAGAAAAATTTGTCGAAACGCTACTTTCTAAAGAAACCGCATTATTCTAGAATAAAAATAAATTGATAGTGGATTGAACAATAAGTGGAATGTCAATTATATACAAACAATAAAGAAATGAAATAAAAATACGGTGAAATGAAATAATCAAGATGAATAATGAGTTCAGTCATCACCAAAAGGCGATTGTGAATAAAAACAATAAATACGTCGTGAATTCACTTTGAAATCTTTTTTGAGTTTGAATTTATTATTTTTTGACATTCTTTCATATTTTCTGAAAGTAGTATTGGTTTTATTTAACCAACTCAACCGAATATTTCTATCCTCTCATTTTTAGTATTTTCAATTATTTCAATTTTGATAGAATTTTATACCATTTGTACTTCCATAGATTTGGAACCTGTAAAGACTACTTCAGGCAATGGAAGTCTGAACCTGTAACATTAATTTCTTTTATTAGTTACAAGTACTATTTTTGGAAAGGAATTGTTTTTTAGGAGAGATTGATTTTTTTTAGGATAAAAGCTTATTCGTTTTCTACTTTTCCGTGTATATAAAAAAAAATAAAACATCCAAATATAGTAAGAAAATGACCAAGTTGAAAATTTAAGTTTTGTCAAATATAAACTGGAAGGGACGACTCTTTCCAAACAACTACTTTCATATGAACATTGAATCACTTAGAAAGCATTATTTCATTCCGTTTGTACTCCATCGATCATTAAAGATGATCGAGTTCCATGTTGGTGACATTTTATATCTATGATTTTCATATATATTATGTTGTGTGGCATTCGTGTGAATATTTTCTGTTTGAACTTCATAACGAATGTTTGGGAGACAAACTGAATGTTCATATGAAAGTAGCTGTTTCGAAAGATTTTTTCTTTAGTATAATTTAATATTAATGTTAAATTATTTGTTTCGAAAGGACTTTTTCGTCCAGTTGATATCCGAAAGAAACTTATATGCACATATTTTTGTAAAAAGAAGGAGAAATAGAAAGACTAAACTTACCTTTCAGTTTCTAGTTTGAGGGCATGTTTTTGACGTTACATAGTATTTTTTATTGTTAGAACTGTTTCACTTCCCCTCCTGATTCGATAAAGTAAAAATTTGTATTACTGATAAATGTTTTTCCAGAAATGGAATCAGATATTCTCACATTGAATGAAACTGAATTAAATGCCAAATGGCTTTCAAAAGAAGAACGCCGTATGATCTGATGTGATGAAATAATAAATAACTTGTTGTTTATTGATCATCAGGATCTTTGTGAAAGTTCTAGAGGAGAGTCTTAAATGCCAGCCATTAACACTGTTATCTCAACCATTATTACTTGTACGCTAGACGACTTCGATTATAAATACTAGTCCAGTTCCATCTAAACGTTGACTGATTAATTGAGTGGAGTAGAAAATTAATATCGTTTTAATGTTCGAAAGTAACTTGATTTTATTGAGTTATGACTTTGTATTATTTAATAAGTGTGTGCGATAGAAGTCAAAGATAACTTGATGAAACTTCTTTTATGAAGATATTATCGTTTATAAAAGATCCAGATTCTCCATTAATATATATCATTAATATCAATGAAAATTCTATTATAAAATGTGTAGAACATCCGCAAAAAAATCTAAAAATTATAAACTGCAAGAAAAAGTATATCTGCGGACATTGAATTCCAACAATTTTTTTTTAATCTGTTTGTCATTCATTAATAGGAAACGCAGAACAAGTTATTAAATTGAATTCAATCGAATTTAAATTTGAGAATCGAAATGAATATTCTAAGCGGAATTTTATTTTGATGCTCTTTCATTGTTCCATTTCTCGAATCCTGATTAGAGAACCGATTGAAATCGCACACAAATATGTAAATGTCAAATGAAAAATCTTTCGAAATTGAATGACAATTTTTGCATGCAGTATACTGGATGTTAAATATCACTTTCTAAGAAATATTCCCAGTTCAATTTCTTTCCTCAGGAGAGATAATAGCTATCTCAAATTGAAATTGATTTAGCGTGATGCCACATTCTCATTTTCGTTCAATATTATACAAGTTGTTTCTTTCAGTTTTCTTTTAGTCTCGTTGGGTTCTGTCATCAGAAGTTTGGCGTTGTTCCAGTTTATCATATGTGCCCAATCTCTTGTCAAAATATGCTCTGCTAATTTGGATTTTCTTTCACCTCGCCTTCTTATATTATTCTGGTGTTATGATTTTCTTACTTCAAGAGTTTTTCAGTTTCACCAGTATATTATGTTAAACACGTGATACATTTTCAATAAAATTTTTCAATTTTTTTTTCTTTTTTCAAGCGAAACATTGTGGTTATATTTTTCAAATAAAGTTTGTGGAGATCAAATCGTGAGGTGTAGTTTTTGAAATTACTATGGATCTTCATCAAGTAGCGGCTGAATCAAGCAGAAAAATTTTTTTTTCCATTTTTGTATTGGTTCATTGTCTTTTATCTTTCCAGATAGACCAGGAAAGTAAAGAAGCACTTTTCGAAATAGTGACTTGTTGAATTTGCCGGTGTAGCTGTGATTGTGGTTTGGTCTTATTATCAATTTTTTGAATAGTCCTATTTAAAAAATCTTTGGAATAATCATTATCTCAAAGATAATTATTGTTTGCCTTCATCATGCCGCACATTTATGACTATGAAAAACAGAAATATCGGTAACTTAATCTGCCACTAATAAAAATGTATAGACGAATAATGTGTTTGGAAATAAATATACGATAGATTGCTAATTGGGAATGAAAATTTTGCAAGTGGTGGATTTGGTTGTATCATTATAAAATTGAATTTAAACTAGTACTGAATGGAGATTTGATCCTGAAAATCACAAAAATCCTAAACTAACCTCCGTTACATTCGGGAGGGCGCGTCAGCATCATCAACCAATGACAACTCCCCACACCGTGGGATAAGATCCATGTGCCCTAAGCAGATAAGATTCGGGAGTGGGAAGGGCATCAGTCCACCAAGAATTCCAATAATCCGAACAACCATTTTAGCAGTGTGGTCTGGATAAAGTATGCGGAGTTGAAACTGTCTACCGAAAATTCTACCGAGTATTGTTTTGAGTGATGTTCGAGAAGAAATATATCAGACATATCAGCTTGTATGAACCTGGGAGTGGAAATAGAATAGTTTCAATGAAGTCGGCATTTCTCATTTCCCATAACGAATTCAATATCCCCCGGAGAGTAGAGAAACACCGGTATCTCTCCAATACCGTATAAGTACCCTGGATTAGAATAAACCATTATTTGGGCTGAGTTATGTCGTTGGATCTAGGCTTAGACCGCATATGATGGGCATGATGGTGACCGAGTTATGACCACCTCGTTCAGTCTCGAAAACCAGCCTTCTTTCAAAAGCGAATACTTCTGGAGATCGATTTCAAAATCAGTGGTTTTCAGGTTTTCAAGACTCGGTTCAATCAGTATTTATTCAAACTTTGCTAATGATGTCTAGAATTACCGTTTCAAATTAGCTGCTAGTCAAAAAGTTACAGAATATTGAATAATATTTGTATCGCGATATATCAAGTTGTAATTAGTCTCGTTTATTCGACTTTTTTGTATAGGAAGGTATTTTTGGGAATAAGTGGAAGAGCAACATAGTAGCATTTCCTGTTTCTGAGTTGAACTTCGTCCTGTATTATCCTTATAAGCCAGTTTTCCAATCATGTTATGGGTAACAATAAAAACTATTATCATTATTATTATTTTGTCGTGTAGATACTCCAAACTTAAAAAATCCACGACTTAAATATTGTCGGAGGAAGTACAACCATGAATTAGACGATTTGGGATGCAAACCCCTTTGGAGATGCATTAATTTGCGACTCTTCACGTCGAGTTGATAAGCTCCTTCCCAGGCAATTCCACTACCCCAAAATAGTAGAGTAGAAATCGGAAAGGCAAGCATATTTGTAGCAGCAACTTTGTTCTTTTTCGACAGTTCCGATGAAAAATTTGTGCTGATACTTGCCGCGGAAAGAGTCCTTCACTGCTGTTACCTTTTTTGAGTGACATTGTTCCACCACGAGATAAGTATATGTCTCTCCGGGTTCCAGAAGGTACAAGATGCTTCCGTCTACAAACTGTAATCTTTTTCGTAGTCCTCGCATCGTTTTCTTTTGAGATGGTCCGTTGCACATTCGTCTATCCCGAATTTAATACCGATAGCATGCGTGTACTCTTTCATCATCCTTGAGGATTGATTTTATCATTATTATCATTGATGATCCATCCAGGATTTATGTACGTTTTCTCGGTGGATGCAAACATATGTGAATGTAGCTTGTGAACAAAATGTACCATTTTTTGGTGAGATTCATCTCACTTCAAGCCAAGTCAATAAAACTCAGCTTATGTTATGAAAATTTCAATTTGTAGGTGACACCTTTGAAATGATACATGTCTAACCCAATATCTAGAAGGCCGTTCTTTGTCAATTCCGAACGAGACAAAAAATATTCATCCTGATAAGTTTCCAGGAATGCATCAAATATTGTTGATAATCACTGTCATAGATTGAATTTAGTAAATATAATTCTGAGGATTCGGTGCCTGAAATTCTATTTCACTTTTCTGTTAACGAACAATCAACGAAATGAGGGAAATTAACAGTGTTGGTTTAGTTAATCCGTGACGTGGTCCAGACTAATTATTCTAACTGTAAACTATGATGTAAATCGACCGCAAGATATCCTAGATTGGTGATTAACTTTAATTTCTAGTTGATATTTAAGTGAATAAAAGTGAATCAGAAGTGCACCGCTCTTGAAATGACTGAATAAAGATAAGCCTTGGATGATGTGAAAGTAACCACCATGTTCAAGCTACGGAACTTTTAAACCGCTTAGCGAGAGAATATGGCAGGTTAATTTGCATACAGTGGCGTCCATAAATAGTTTTCAGCTTATAAATGAAACTCGAGGAGAAATTTTGAATAGTGCTTTCGCAACGAAAAAACAAGCAGACAATGAATTTAATCTAGCAAAACCCGAAGAAAAAAAACAATCATTAATAAATTCAATTCATACTTGGACTCTAAATTCAATACAAATTCAGAAGTGAAAAATTTCGATTTGGTGAAACTAGTATAATTCATTGATTAAAAAAAAAACAATACTTGTTAAATCGGTCACAAAGAAAATAAGAGCCTTAATTGAGCCCAAATGTGATTTTTAATGTATTTTCTTTGGTAGGGTTTTGCATGCTTGAAGTTAAGCTTAGTATTCTGTTGAATTATAAGCAAAACATTTTGAAGTAGAATAAGAAACATGCATGACAGAAAATTGCTCGTGATAGGGGAATATCTAAAAAACATTCGGTTAACAAAACATCTAAAACAAGTTGCTGAATGGAAATAGTGGGGTGACAGCCCCAAAGACTCAAAGTATTTCCTATTTAACGTTCTAAAAAATGATTAGGAATATTAAAATAAATGAATGGAAAAATATTCTTACAAATATCCAGGCATTTGGAGCTTTGATGAGTCCAAGAGGAACATAAGACTGGTCCGTGAATATTATGAACAACTTACGCAACTGATAAAGAGAATCACAAGAATCACAAGCAACGAAAAAGCTAATGTATATATGTGAGTATGTCACACGGAACATCAATTTAAAATTGGGCCTTAACCATTTGTGGGGTTATCAAAATCTATGTCCATATCAGAAAATGGATCAGTGAGAAACATTTAGAGAACTAGAAAATACACCTGGGATACACATGGGAAAACCTTCACAAAGAGAATGTCTGAGAAACGAGTTGACGAATTGCTTCAATTTCACAGTAATCGGCTCGAAATAATTACAAAACTACTCAATAGATATTGTTTATTCAAAGGGCACCTGAAAGAAATAGATGGTGAGACAATATAGATGAACTGAGACAGTTCGTTATGTTTCAAGGAAATTTTAGGCACTGGATCTTAAGAGGTGAGCAATTTACGGAAAATCCAAATTATGCTCAGGAGAATATGACAAACATCCAACAAAATCCTTGTACAAACTATTACAGCAAATGAAATTTGCTAGAATGGGTGTTGTTAAAAGATGATGCTGCTGCAGTACAGTGTCTATTTTTTCCGTTTTTTAATTGGAGTTGTAGACATATTGCTGTCTAACCATTGATCATAGAATAAATATATAAAATTTGTTCAAAATATCACCTTATATTTTAAAACAACACCTTTGCCTGACTGACACATGTAAGGGATTGATCATAGAACACGACTGAGCAGGGAACACACTTTTTTTTTGAAAAGTTCAAGTGTACTCAATTTTTTTTTATTTCCGAAGTCTGCATCAATTGAAATTCTTGCTGGTGTCAATTTCACAACTCATTATCCAATAGATATGTAAAGTTATCCAGTTCTAAAGTATCTTTGTCACTACTTCAGTTGGTATATTGCGATATATGCATCATAAAGTTTAAGGTAATACGACATAAAATCCAATTTTTGAATTCTTCATGTTTTCAGTTAGATTTCAGAAACCGTTATATCTATCTTGGACAGAAAATCTACATTCATGATTTTGTCAAAAAATGTTTTGTTATAAAAAACATTCAATATTTTCTTTCAAGTGGGACATTAAATAAAAATAGTGATTCATGTGGAAATAGTATTCTATTTTATATATTCCTGATGGATTCAAGGAAAATTGATTAAGAAATCATATCTTTAGTCAACTTTGGCATGAAAATGAATTCTCAGTTTATAATTGTACATATTTTAATTTACTTTTACTTTGACTTTAGAGTGGGAATTGCTTGTTATTTGAATGAAATCACTAACAGCGTCTGGCGTTAAATTGTCCTGAGGAGGTTTGTCTAGACTTCTAGATTTTCAATTGGAAATTTATTTTTATGAGTGAAGATGATTGGGACAATTCTTGATCGAAGGAAATTTTTCCATCAGTCATTGAAAATTAGGTTTATTTCTTTCGTTCATGTCTCAAAATATGGTTATGTTATGCCTTGATTTTTTGTGTATGGACCTGGTATGAAGATAAATCAAGTGGCAACATAGATTACATGCGATATTTTTAACGTTTTTATCGCAAGGCTATGGATTTTTATAGCAGTTGCTTTCTACTTGATCGTTTTGTTGACAAAAATAATATGCTGTTAAACATCACTAGATCAATGCTTACTGCGGTAATGATTTTTGAACATACAATGTAGAAAAAAAAATGTTTACGTCGTGCATCATGTTTTCATATTTCGTTTCATGAGATGAAAATGTGTGAATGATTTACCTGAAAAACATGGGATCATTATTTCCCTTCAACCGAATAAAGGAAATCATATTTTTTAATGCACGCCTCTGTTCATAATCCGCAGGCGCTGACTTTTGAGGTTTCTTCCCAGAATTTATAAATTGAATTTGACTATAGAAACCTGATGACTGTTCCTTTGTATATGTCGATTCAGCATTTATTTTGTAATAGTAGCCTCTGGCACAAGAGAAATGAAAGAGAAAGATTACTTCGCTAGAAGAATATTTCAAACAATATTTTCTTTTCTGTTTCGAAACAATTCAGCTCAGAAATTTCACATGTGAGGATTATTCAGGACAATTTTAACGTCATTATTTCTAACGATTACAGTATTTGCTTGTAACTGTTTACAGACGTAGTGGATGTGGATTTTGATGACATTTTAATATTCACCTAATGATGTATAAATTACTGGTGATTTATTGAAAATTATTTTTGCTAAAGCTGTGGAACTGTCAAGTTCTTTATTACTCACGTTGTTCATTATATGAGTAATTAATTTTTTTCAGCTTATATACAAATTGCATTCAAAATTTTGCAAAAAGATATATATTTCACATAAAGAAGAATTCGCTATAAGCACACATTTTCATTAGTCCTTGATTATTAATTTGCCAAACATATTTAAATAAACCTTTGGGATAGGAAAACTTTCATTTTTGAATAGTTGGCAACCTCAATTTCAGAAATTTAACTAGTAAAGTAGCTACCTTTTGATTGACCTAATTTTTTTATACAATATAAAAATGTCAGAACCTACAGATACACTCGTATTCACAAAAAACAAGTCATAGCCATTATGTGAAAACAAATACTGACTTTATTACCTTCATCAAACAAAATTCAGTAAAATTGCGGTGTAATTTCTTACGATCAAAAATATTAAGCCAAAAATACTTACTGAAGCCGAACGAACCAAAGTTAAGATGATTATATTTGGTAATAGAAATCTTCGCATGAAGGAGAATTTTTGCCCAATCGAATCAACGCATCGAAAAGAAACTTTGCAAGTTTTGACATGTGCAAGATTTTTGAATTTATAGGGTCCTGATGTGCAAATTCAGATGTTCATCAACCTTAGATAAAAAGAGGCAACCAGATGGACTTTGAAAAAATACGTTTTCCAGACTTAGGAGACTTAGGAGGATAGTTATTCAACCCATACACTTGACACAAGAATTGTCCAATGTTGACTTTGATCACACCCATCGACCACATTTACGAAACTACAGAATGAAAAATAAAAACATGGAAGTTGCGACCTGCGAAAAACGCAGAATATCTTGCACCAAGAATATACAATTCACTACTAGAAAACCACGAATCTATCAAATGTTAGGAAAAATGAAAAACGCAGAATATCTTGCACCAAAAATATACAATTTACTACTAGAACACCTCGAATCTATCAAATGTTACACTTCTTTTAAGAACCATGTAATACAATGGAAGAGCACTACAGCACTACCAAGCGTAATTCCGCATATATTTGATTGCCAGATTAATAGACCGACGGCCCATACATTGTTAAAAAAAAAGACCGTAAATATTATACACCATCGAAGAAGAAATCGTTCTAAAGAAGTAGAAAATACAGAAAGTATTAGAAAAAAAAATACGACCAAATTCCCCTGAGGACAGTGGAAGTTAGAGTACATCAAACATTACATCATCAGATTCTACTTTGTCTGGAATATTTATTCAAAACTGGAATTCAAAAAATAATATTGAGCGAAGATCTATTTACATCATAGAGAAAAATCCGAAATTATATCTTGGAATCCTAAGGGATTCTTTATTTATCATAGAACTTTTGTCTCAAAAATTCCAGTTACGCAGAATTGATATATACATTATTTTAAAGAACATTAGATTGAATTGACGATAGCAGCGATTCATAATCTGCAACTACAGACCCGGTTGCCACCGTTCGAAGCTCGTTTGCCTGGTGTGACGTCAAGATGTACCGTGGGCGATCTCACTTTTCAATTGCTCTTGCTCAGTTGTTAATCAGATGATTTACTTTTATAATATATAATTTTCAATAAAAAACAAAATTAGCCTGAATGAGCCCTTTATATTAGTGTCTAACAGTGTTCCGTTTCGTGTGAAATATATCCATGCGTCAAAACATCGATTCATCTCAAAAAAATACATACTTTATTGCGTCTCTCTCACAAAAATTATTCATTATTTTTTCATAACTTATCGCACGGTTTCCGATTACGTATTTAGTGTTGTTGTCTTCGATTATACTTTTTCCATTTTTGATGCCCAATACAACAAAAAATACTATAAGGTAATTGGAAATGTTTCTTGGTGAATGTGGGAGTTTCGTACTTTCATTTGTCTGTGCATTCTCAAACGTTTTATTTAGGGTTACTCTGGGTATTATTTTATGAACAAAGGTATGAGTAGAAAGAGAGTAGGAAAAATAAATACGGTATCAGCACTTTGGGGAAGAAAGACACATAAAATTTTCGTTTTAAGAGAAGCAAAACCACTTTTTTGGGAGGTATCCACCAAACAAGTGTGCTTCCCTACAACGAAATGAAACGATACTACAAAAAAGTCCAAAAAGTAAACAGTGAAAAGAAAAATCTCTATTACTCACTATATTAAGAATTGAAATATGTTCTATGGATTAGTTAGGTGTGTTGTGCAGGATGCAGGATACACCAACAAAGGACAAAAGGAAACGAGATACCAATTTATATGTGAGCGGGGACGAATGCAGTCTATTAACATGCAAGTTGTGAAAGAAAACACTGAAGAGAATTACTTAGATACGTACCAAGTAAATGATTTGAAAACGAGTCAAATCAAACATGAAATAATTGGTTTCATTAAAACAGCCAAAAAACTGTGTCGAAATTCAAATAAATTCGTGGTGAAGATATTTCAAAATAATTGAAGATGAGTTTTAAAAAATGGATTGACCTGACTGCACGTTTCAACTAAAGAAAACTTGGAAAACATAAGATTGATAATCTAAGATGATAGTATTCGATTGAAAACAAGTTGAATCCAAAACAAAAATTTGTTATTGTTTTTCACTAATAAAAAAACATAGTTTATACCTAAATTCCGATGTCTGTTGTTAATTTTGCAATCACATTACTCGTGATCGTTTTAAGAATCATAACATATTTTTAAGTTATAAAGTCTTTTTAAAGTCTGAATCATAGAAATCAATCAAATGTTTTCGTCATAAGATATACGTTCAAGTATCGAAAATCATATGGAATCTTATGGTTTTGTCCAATGTTGACTACCGGTTGGTAGGTCTACTGAATCTAAGAGTCCTTACCATACATTTTTTCAATTTTTTTGTTACTGCTTTCTTTAAATGCCTACATGTTGTAATAAATGACAGTAGGAATCTACCTATACTAATATTATAAATGTGAAAGTTTGTGAGGATGGATAAATGTATGTTTGTTTGTGCCTCTTCCACGCCTGAACGACTAAACGGATTTAGATGAAACTTTACATAAATATAGCTTATACATCAGAATATCATATAGGCTACAATTTACACAAGTATTGTGTAATTTTGGTTATAATATAAGTATAAGTATCAAATAAGTCGAAAAAATTCCTGCCCTCTGAGAGTTATATTGACGTGCGCTGCTTATACTTTTTTCACAATGCACATTTTAGAATGTCTATCAAATTCTTATAAAAACTGATTCAATTATCGTTTCAGGTATAGATAAACTTTATTTTGCACACTAAGTAATTTGAACGAATCGTTTAAAAGTGTTTACGATAAGATTACGCTATTGTTCTACGCTACGCTACTGTAAGACGACGGGGGACTATGCGCAGGAGTATAGGGACAGTCTAAGCAATGAAGCGCCAACGCCAAGAACGCGACCCGAACGCGGGCAGACGTCGTTGGCGGTTGTTTTTGTTTTGCGATTTTTTTATATGAAACATAATTTGATTATCAAAGCTATTCATCTCTTAGTGCAGTTGCCATATTGTCTTCAGTTATTGTATATTTAAAGTAAATATAAAAATTACTAGCTGTTGCCCTCTTTTATATTAGCCGAAGCTACTAAACCTAGAATCTTGAAATATACAGATATGTTCTTTGTATAGACATACTTTTTATCATCTGCATTGCAGACATTTTGTTGTGGTTTAGAATAGTGTTCATTTTCTGATTCAGGTCATATGAAATAGAGAATATCTATGATTCCCACAATTTGACAGGAAATATTCATATGAAGAGTGAAATGGTGTTTTATACAATACTTCTTTTACATTGTTCTTGAAAGAGTTAGGAATTGATATATTTTCAATGCATAGCGGTACCTTCTCTAAAATGAGAAATTTTAGAATTTTGTTTGTATGAAAATAACAAGAAACAATCATTGATGCTCGATTCTCTGGTAATTCTTTCAGTGAATCAAGACAATAGATATAGGAAACTTTCAAATTTCATCAGTTCAAAACAGATACCCAGTATAACTTTTCGTGAATGTTTAGACAGTATATAATTCATAAAGTAAAAAGTGCGTGGAACTGTTCCCTCTACCTTCAATCATATCATTTTCATAAAATATTGAAAACATCCTGAATTTGCACACCCTATTAAAAAACCGTCAAATTTGTTGAATTGCTTACCTCTATTACGTATCGGTTTGCATTTTCATATAAAGAAAAATTTCATAGTATCTTCTAGGAACACTACCTTCTACGACACTGCCTTTAAAACCCGGCCTTTGTCTTTCACCGAGATACGCTCTTTGCGCTCCAGTGAATCAACCGCAGTGTCATCAACTTACTTTCTTTTGTTTGTTTCAGTTGACGTTCTGGTGGATGGAAAGCCAACCAGGGTAGAGCTCTGTGATACAGCTGGAGAGGTAATTTAACGCTTATTTCTTATTTATTGTTTAGCTTCAATCGATGCTTTTTACTTCACAGTGTGTGAGAGACATTTGAATAAAAATTAAGTCTTCTACGCCTGACTCACCCCCGTGTTCCTCTTATCCACAAAATACATTCCGTTCGAATAAAAACTCCCAATAGAAAATAATATTTCGGGGGCTGATTTTTATAGTTTGTACAGAACATTTTTCTTCATTCCTGGAGTAGATAAATCTTTTTTTGATGTGTTTATTCAATACAATGACTGGCCGGACCTTTGCCTGAAGTATAGTATTTTTTTTCCTCAAAAATAAAAGCCTGAATGTCAGGGGTAGTGTTTGTTACTCAGTGATCCATCATCGCTTATTCTAATGGATTTTAACGACCTCATTTCAAAAATACAAAATATTCATTCGCTGATGCCATCAGCCTACTTATCTGACAGTGTAGATTTTCACTGAATAGAAGTTTTACATCTGAACAGAGCTTGAAATTGGAGAGCAGTGTCCTGGATTATTAACACATGTCTATTTCAA
>WOGP01000294.1:0-26923 GCA_015342065.1 Leptinotarsa undecemlineata
ACATGTAATTCAAATGGTCTATCGTTCAAATTTTGAATCTGTTTGTAGGTATGGGATTATTTTTTATTGAGGTAGTAGAAATGCAGAGCAAATTTTTATTGTACAAAAAAGAGCGTTAGGAACTATGCTGAAACCAAACTCAAGAGAATCATGTAGAGGCAAATTCAGTAGTCTTAAAATACTTATTATAGGAGTCTATATACAGGAACTCTTGTTATTTCTTTTTAGAAACAAACATCTTTTTGAAAATAATCTACCACAAAATGTATATAACACTAGAAATTTTGACTATCTATACCAAAAACATAGATTAACTGTTACAGAAAGAAGACCGTTCTATCAAAGCATGAAAATGTTCCACAAACTCCCTACCAGCAATAAAAAACAAATGAATAAACTTGGTGAATTCAAAAAAGGAATTCATAAGATTCTACTGAATATAGAACCCTATACTATTGCTGAATACCTCAGCCATACTGTCTGACGTAATCTATCTTGCTGGTGACGTTATTCCTGTTTTTGTATCTTTGTGTGATTATTTTTCAGAAATAAAGTGTATTAATATTATTATTATTGTAAATGCTACATCATAAAATAAATGTTTTAAAAAGTTTGGGATGGAACACCCTTATCGCTTAGGGGTATGAAAAATAGATTAAAATCTATTCTCAGACCTACCGAAAATACATATAAAATTTCACAAAATTCTGTTCAGTACTCTGTTGGCGTTTCGCCTTTATACGAGCATTTATTACTTTTTACTATAAGGAAACGGACCGTAGTTACGCCAATGCCCCTTCAATTAGTGCCCCTTAATGAGGGTACCATCCGGATTACGGAATGTGGATGGAAAATGATTGTACCACCTCCTAGTTGAAGTGAAACTTGCCAACATTCTTGCGCCGTTATCAACAAGAGATTCTCCCGACGACGACCATGTCTCGATTGCTCAACATTCATGTTGTTGTTAGTGCTTCATGACGAAAAAATCAGTGAAGATATTGAAACATCGCATCTGACCCAAGATAAAATCGAAGGGGGTTTATCAGTGGCATTCAAGAGTCTATTTTCGACGAATTAGTTACAAACAAACCGTTCGAAAAAGTGCAAAAGGAAATATGTCCGTGTGCAAGTACAATAATTTCGTTGACTACAAAGCTGAAGATGACTTCGACATCAAGTTTTATAAACAAATAGGCGCTGCTTTGCCCGTTATTAATTGTTTGGACGATTTGATACGAGAACTGAGGGTGATTTTCGAAAGTGATTCGGTCAATATTGATTTGGTTCGATACGTGATGACGGCCTACAAGTCCAATCCGGCGGACTGGAAGAAATTCGCAAAGTTCGACAGATACAGGTAAGAAAAATGAAGAACTTGATATGTTTCAATAGAGAACAGAATCTGGGCTGGTAGGCCCAGGTCGAATAACCCAACGTTTCTTTTGCTACTGCGGCAGAGTGGTATACGCAATGACTTGGAGGACAAACTCTTAAAAAACACATGCCTACGTTTCATTTGTTTTTACCGATGCCTCAAATAAAACAGGGGTTTTCATTCAAATCATTCTCAATTGAGACATAATTTATATCAAATTTAGAAACAGTAGTTATATATAGTACAGAGTTAAATAGTCCCCCCAGTCCCCCCCTTCTTCACTTTTGAACGAAATGAGATATCAAGGTCGGATAAAATTTATGTAAGAAGGTATTATTTTCAGTACTTTTCGATAAAGAAGACAATTAGTCATTTCCGAGTAATGAGCAGTTTTATATTCGTTTCAAAAATCTGCAAACGAACTAAGAATATCACAACAAAAAAATTCAATACTAACACCAGCGCATTGCAATAGATCCTGAAAATATTTATCATTCACTCCCTGACAATTTGGGAAGTATGTTTATAATTATTTTTCCTACGTTATGGAATTCCGAAATCAATGTCGGTTGTGTGTACCCTTCAGATTTCACGTATTTTTACAAAAACATCTATAAGTGTCGTATCAGATGATCTAGTGGGCTGGAACACGCGGAACAGACAACTTCGGTCCTTTGGAATGACCCGCTGCATTACCTGATATGACACTCTTATCAAAACTTTTCGAGGAGAAACATGAAAATTCAGCTTGTTTTTTGAGTACACCTAATATTACCCAAAACCAAAACATGAGATTCTTGAAGACCTTTGTTCATTTCAAAACGTTATTGACTGCTATTGCCAGTTGTATATATATATTATATCAGTATGTGTAAGGTGAAAAAGCCTAAAAAGATCGATGAAAACACTGAACAATAAACATGTAGTTCCATAAATTTTTCATCCGTGTCGGCCTAACGGACAAGATATTCTAATTACCAACATGGTAAAGTCGATTTAGAAAACCTGAACTATTCTGGTTCAATTAAACATGTGAAATGAGATATTGAGAGCAATTTCGAAACCTGTTCTGTGTGTATCTGCTCGCATTTTCTACATGCATTGCTGAAAAATGTATTCTACTTGATTTCTGTCACGGAAACATCAATAAAAATAAGCAAAACTTGTTGAACGTCTACATCTCAACGTAAAGTTCCGCAGACAGAAGAAAATGTATAAGAGCTCACTTGTATGTTCCTGATGAAGTGCCTGAATCGTTACTTTGGCACAGGCACCGCTCTTAGATCCCCTTAAGGATTTCCTATCGTGATTGTGTTTTATCCTTAGAAAAATATTCGAAAAACACTTCATTGAGAGACTTTCACTGATCAGTTTTACGAAAACTAAACACGGGTTTCACTATAAAATAACTTCTTCAGGTGTGTCCATAATAAGCACGCCTTAGTTTCTGATGACTTTCTTTGAAAATACTCAAAAAAGGTCTATGGAAATTGTATATTATTTGTATAACTGTATAATTTTGCAGCGAAAATATTATAAATAACAATATTAAATCATTTATCCACGAATCCATGCATCCACGAATATACTGAATATTCCAGATTAATCAGATTGACGTGAAGGTATTACATAATTCATATTCCAATTATCATCAAAAGTATTTTTCTTGTTTTTCTAAACAAGTAACTTTATGAATATGATTATATTATGCTGATTATATTATACTTACAGGTGGAAACTAAACTGAATTTTTGATCCGCCAATTTGGTTAAATTACCATTTGTAAGAAATATCTCGACGAAAGCATATTGAAACTTACCCTTATATAAACTTTGACCATATTTTCATAATCTTTTTGACAGAAACGTCCAAAATCCAAATAATGCGTTGGATTAAACGGGCTAATAGTAGTAGGAGAACATCCCCCATTCGGTACCTTAACCATTTTTTCAACATTGACTGGTTTTTTTCATGTAGGAATTGTTCTCGCAGTGACTTTTCTTGTATTACGGATTTTTTTTAGATACACGAGGAATTTGGTCGACGTCGGCAACGGAAAGTACAACTTGATGATTCTTTGTTGGGGTGAAGGCCACGGGTCGGCGATCCACGACCATGCAAACGCCCACTGTTTTATGAAAATGTTACAAGGCTCTCTGGAAGAAATCAGGTTCGCTTGGCCGCAGAAAATTCTCGAGCCTTTGGAGGAAGTCGGCAGGAAACCGCTTTTCGTCAACGACGTTTGTTACATCAATGGTGAGTGAAAATTTGGGATATCCAGCGTGGTATTAGCCGGGGAAGTAGTTGTTTCCCGGCAGACATTTACCAGAATCTACGGTATAGGTAGTTGGGAGAGATAAATATTTCGGAATATTTATCTTCTATTAAAAATTGGAGACTTCATTCATAATTCTCTGAAGAATATGATCATAGAATTTCTATACGGATTGTCGTCAGACTTAGGGTACAGGACCGTCCCCATGGGGAGGGGGGAAGTTGGGAAACTTCGGGCCGTCAAGATAGAAAAAATAATAGTAGAAAACAATAAGCACAATATTATTTAAGTGTTGTTTCCTTTCATTTATACTGAATATACCTATACATGATGGATATGGTGGAAGACCAAGGACCTTGATCCAAAATAGAATAATTCCCATTATTATTTGTATAATTACCAAAATTTATTTTTCTTTTTGTATAGCTTGGATAGCTAAGTCAGAAAATTATTATATTCAACAAGTCATTTTTTGTGGAGGAAAATCAGTAGCTTATCGGGGTAAACTAAAAAGTTTGCCCTTCTACACTTGTATAAAATTCTCCTTTATAATTTTTATATTTTTCAAAGGTAACAAAACCCAAAAAAGGTCGTTAAAAATTAATATATTATAGTAGTAACTAATCCCTCGGCTTTCATTTTTTCGTAAGTTTGGGAAATTTAGCTGGTGGGGTTGGGAAAATTTGTATTTCCTCCACCCTCGGTTTTTCTTTTCGCTACGGCTATGTTCGGGTAACACAACTTTGAAATTTTAAAAAAGATCTCTTTTTTTTGTAACTATTTTTCGATTGTGTTGTGTTCATATACTTAATAACGTAAAACCAAAGTTTCTTAAAAGGCTAGAGAGTTTCGATAATATGATGATTATCAAATTAAATATTATTTTTTATTACAGCCCTGATAACCACTATAATGGAAGCAATTCTCATTTTCTTCATGTATCATAGCTTATTCTCAAAAAACCGCCAAACATATGTACTTGGTAATAAAATGAGACATTCATTATTTCTAGTGAGTTTTTCCACATCCTACAATTTACAAAAACTCCATCTCGACCGTTTTTGAATTCGGGTTTCAACTGGTTTCCTTGCAGTGTAAGTTGCAGAGAAACACAAGGAGCGATTTCTCATTCTGCGGTCGATTCCGTAGTTTGGCTTTCCAACAAAGATGGCACCACTAATGAGACTATGGTAGGTCGAAACTGTGATGTCTCGTGTTGAACCACGAATGGTTCATTCTTGGGTTCACAAGATTATGTATACGAATGGTCGAGAACCCAACGTATACGAAGTTTCGAATGTCATTTGGAATAATCTCCAAAATTAAAAAAAACCAGCAAAAGCCGATACCCAAAAACATTTCTCTAGGATCTTCTGGATATATATCTTTAAGCTTTTGAAAGTTGTACGATATGGCAAAACCTCACTTTAAATATATAAATTTTTGAGAATTCCCATTATTATCTTGCCTCCCAAATCTTAAACCACTTAAAACCTAGACATCTACTGTTAAAAAATAATTTGTGCTCGATTTTAAAATAGTAGTCATAGGTTTGGTATATGTATATTAATTGTGCTTTTTCTGTAGTGATTTTTTCCTATATAAATATATTTTATATCTGATGGAAATGTATTTGATGATCATCAAATTACCGATATTCTCGGGAATTTTGAAAAAACTCCAATATCACGATATTCAAATTTAAGATTTCAACGTTGGTCAAAGTCGGACGACACCCGGTATAAAAATTCTATGGCGATAAATCTAAATTCATCTTCAATGAAGATGAATTTGCATTTGTTATGTGATGGAATCCAACCGATACTTAAATCCAAAACGTAATCAAGAACAACATATTTCTCTGGTGCTAATAGTATCTTTTGATATTTTGGTTAATCGATCACATCGCGGAATGATAGTATGTTTTCTTAACAATTTTTTGTTTGTTTTATTATGATGACGTCCTTTTTAAAGTTGTAATTTATGATAATGCATATTTTGATAAACTATATAATCATTTTCATACGCAATAAGAAGTTTTTTGAAGCGACTTTTTTAACGGCAGCAGTGTTAAATCATTTCCAAGAGCCCTAAGATAAAACTTTTGAGTTCGCCATAAATGTTTATTGGTAGCTGAAGTTGAAATTTACATCCACTTTCAATCACGACTCTATTGCTTTCGATTTAAAAAATAAATAGAAATTTACCCAGGACATTGAATTATGGTAAATTTCCTAAAAAAAAACTCACCCTTATAGTCTTGTTAATGTATCCCACTGCCTTTTTTCAGATTCCATTGGACTCCATCGAGTTGAAAACTCATCTAACGTAGACACCGCTATAAGTCTGCATTTATATTGTCCACCATACAAAAATTGTTCAGTATTTAATCAAAATACGGGCCAAAAGTCCATTAGTACGGTTACATTCTATTCCATGTTTGGAAAACGTATCAAAGTAAGTATACAATGAAGGAGGGTAACAGATGTAGAGATCCATCTACACTTGTTAATTTTTTTCAGGAAAATAAGGATGTGGAAGAGCCAGAAGATAATTAAAAGCAGTTCCTTTGTGTTATTTCTATAGTGTCACCGTTCGAAAGATCATATATTTAACTGTAAAAAACAGTTTATGTTCATAAAATGTTTTTATTAATAAAATAAATTCATTATCTTAAGATGAAATATTAATAGTACATCTATTAGTTCGTAGAGGGCTCACGTATGTAGACAACTTTAGCACAGATCACCTAAGGTGTTCTGTGACTTTAGGGTGTGTTTTGTTTTCACTAGGTATGTTCGTTTATTTCATTTGGAACCGCTCGATTAGCTCGGCAAGCGTTCGATAGTACAGAACTGATTTCTGAATTATCTGCTGTGCTTACGAGGGCGACTAAAAGTGTGATCATCTCTAATATCAACTTTAGGATCTGCCAGATTTTTCAGTTGTCATTTGTCGTATTTCAAAAAAATTGGTTGAATTGTAAGTATTTTTTGGTGAAATTTTTTACTCTTGTTGGTACGTACTATATTCGGAAGAGAGTTCACGACACAGTCTTATTGACTCAATGACGACTTTTTCAATACTAATCATTCTCGAATAGTTGTGTGAAAAGTGATTCCATCATTAGTTATATAATAGTTACAAATCGTGAATTTGCTCGTATACCAAACACTTCAACTTTCTTGAAGTGAAAAATACAATATTTGTGGTGATGATGAGTATCACGTTGCTTCATAAATGGCGCACAAATCTACAGTATCACAAATAGAGCACATCTCACAAATTTGTCACCAAATGTCACTTGTCACGAATGCGTGCGCCAGATGTTACAAGTTGGTACACAAATCTGAAATGTCAGACCAAATCTTCCAAGTTTCCTAAAGTGAAAAAGAGTGTTTGATGAATGAACCATAAATCTATTTTAAATGTGGTGATACTTACGATGTTGTTTCATAAATGGGCACAAATGTCACAAATTTGGCTCCAAATATCACTTGTCACAAATGGTTCACAAACCTTTCTTAAATATGATGTTGCTTCATAGATGGCGCACGAAACAATTCTTTATATCATAGTAGGCTTTTTGATGGATACTTGGATAATGATTGTATTTTAATCTGACACGAGAATCATATATTCAAAATAGATTTTCTCTGGTCCACTGCGCCGAAGGGAAGCAAATAACATTATTGATTTTCTGTTACAATTGCTTCTCAATCGTTTTTCTTCTGCTTTACACATCTCAAGATATCAAAGGCATTGTATTGAGGAATGGGAAAACAAAAGCGTTTCATTGCCAACTTGATTTATATATCATCACATTGTTAATCATGTAAAAATTCAAACGTTATTAGTTATACAAACTCATGTCGAATCGGTCGAAAAATATCCAGCACTTTGTCAGCCATTTTTTCATATTTAATATCAACAACATCGAAAAGGAAGTGTAAAAGTAGTCAAAATTCCAAAAGCTACCACTATTTATCATTCAATATCTAAAGCTGTTCGTATAAATAAATAATACCATTCTCAAAATCTCGATAAACAGCTGTTTAGTAAATATTCGAACTCGGACAACAGAATATGTTCAAATTTCATGAAGCAGCTGTAAATCGAGAAAAATAATAAACGGCAGTGAAAATAAATATCTAACCACAAAAATTTTAGTAAACTGAAATTTTGAGGCGTTCATGCAACATAGCAACCACTGCACAGTTTCTATCTGAGAAATCCACATTAATCATTCGCTTATTGCAGATAATTATAAAAGTTGGCCGCTTGAATTTCTCTATCAGAAATTTTATAGGGGTACAATGTACAAGAATCATCAGCATCACGTATTTCCAACAAATTAAGTTACTAAAAAACAAAACGGATTTAAAAAATCAAGTGGGCACCAAAATTGTTATGAATTCATAGTTGTGCCTAGGTCACAGCTCAGTCTTTTTTTATATAAAGAACTACAGGAAACGTAGTATCATGATTATCTGCATTCTTCAGACATGATTCCATGCAATTTGTTTGTGGCTAAATTGCCGTGCGTCGTGAAATTAATTTTTCTACAAATGAAATGATATTGGTAGTTTAAATGAAGACAATGATGATTTGCGAAAAAAGCAATGACCATCACCCTGGAATAAGTGCAAGGATTGTTGAGTTGAAAGTCGTCTCAAATTTACAATTCATTAGTGTTTGCGATAATAAAGTGGCTAAAGCAGAGGTTAATATTTTTCAAAACAGTAAACAGATGCAGGCAAGTAAAAATTGCTAAAAATCTGAGTAAGAATATTTTAGAATTAGTACATTAAGTGTTATTTAAAAGGTTAGAATCTCTAGTTTTAAGATTAGTAGGGTGGCTAGAGTCCAGATACTCTGAAATTAACTTTTTAGGATACTTACATTCAAATTAGCTGTAGTCAAGATTCAAAGTGGAGTGAAAATAATGTTTCTACTATTGAGATAAAACTGGTAAATAGTGAACATATACGTTCACGTTAATAGATTAAAGTTTAACAAATTGAAGGCGATAAAAATTCAGTGAGTTCCGATTCCTAGCTTAAATTCTGCCAATATTCAGAAAGAATCTAATAATTGTAATAACACAGTATATAAGAAAATACTGTGTACCCTGCATGAATCCTTTCCAAGCCCAAACTATAAAAAATACACAAATTTTGGTGCACCACTGATTTTTCCGCGACATTTCCCGTATTTTTAGCGTCAGTTTTAAACGAGATCAAACAATCAACATATAAAAATATAACGAAAAAGCAACGTGCGAGGAAAATCAACAAAAAAATAAATCACTCTCAATTAAAAAATAAATAATCATTTCGGTAACTACGAACACTAAGCGAGAGCTATCGTGAAGATTAGTGCCTCAACGGTATGTATTTGTGAGTGTGTGAGTCTGTATGTATGTACATGCTTCTAACCTGCTAAAACGAGCTAAGCTGACAAGTATCACAGAGAAAAGTCGTCTTGAAACATACAAGGTGACCGAGTTAAGTATCACAAACGAATAAATATCGTCGGCGGACCGATCAGGAGCATCAACCACATAAAAAAAGTCTCCCGAGTATTCGCGATCGGTAGTATACACAATCGTAGGAAAATTCTCCAGCAAATACAATCTTGATCCGTCCACCGATCTGCGAATACAATCCGGACCGATCTACCGATCAGCGAATACAATCCTGATTGGTCCACCGATTGGCGAATAAAACCCGGATCGGTTTCCCAATCAGTGAAAACAATCTGGATTTGTCCACCGATTAGCGGATACAATTTTGATCGGTCTACCGATCTGCGAATACAATCCGGACCGATCTACCGATCAGCGAATACAATCCGGATCGGTCGACCGATCCGCGAATACAATCCGGATCGGTCGACCGATCGGCGAATACATTCCTGATCGGTTCACCGATCAGCGAACGTCACGCCATCTTAGAAAGAAAATAGAAAAGCCTCTGATGGCCGAGCAGAATCAAGAGACCTGCGAAACCTTCAAGCCGCGGTCTTTGGCGTGCTTATAGGGCAGTTTGGAGCGCGGTGCACTCGGAATGCACTTGAGGATGCCCTGGAAGCCTGGCGTGGCGCCGTAAGTGGGCGTCGTCTGTGTCGTCTGGTAGATCAGCACTTCTTCGAGGTCGCTCTCTCTGAAACACAATAAACACGCATGATATTTACACAGAGCGATCGAAATCGTCCCGACTTACCGCGCGTTCTCCAAAAACTCGTTGTACAGTTTCGAAGGAATTTGGCTCGGTTTTTCGGATTTATCAACGAACAGCTCCGTCTCCCTGTTGTACAGATACAAAAAGTCGTTCAGCTGCTTAGCCACGATGGCTGCTCGGTCTTTGTAGTCAAGCTTGTTACTGGGCGCCTGAAAAAGTTCGAACTGAGAAAAGATAAGAGAAGGTAGCTGTATCGCCTACGTTTACACTGAACGAAGACCGTAAATAGTTGGAAGCCTTCTGGAGGAATTTGAGCACGATTTCGACATGATCTTCTTGGTCAGGACCGGCAACGATCCTCTTCAGGACGCATACTAAGTAGTGGCTGAAGGTTTTTCTTGCCTCGCATTGGCTAGAACAAATATCTATTCAACAAAATCGGTTGGGATTCCCAAATAACGGTCATCTTGAATACTACAATATTTTACCAATAAAGAATGTACAATGTCATATTGATTTATTCTTACTTTGTTTTGGAAGAATTAACTGATAACAACAACCTCCGAAAACAACAAACTATACTGAATTCGAACTCACGTTATTTTCTTTCCGCTGCGCAACATATCGACAACTTTCTTCTTCAGCTCGACGCCATGCGCCTCCTTGGCGACCTTTCGGGGCACCAGCGCTGCCTTGTGACCCTGACTAAGCATCCTCTCGTACCGGTCCTGACGCCCATTGAGGCCCTTGCTCGTGTCTGAAAGAGCAAAATTCGGTTGGGCTGCGCATCGAAAACGAGAAACGGATAACGTACCTCTCTGGCTGTCCGAAGAGGTCTGTTCCCGCTTCGCTTCCGAAGATTTGGCCCGGTTCCTCGGTTTATCGGTTTGGTGGCGTGGGCTGGCGGGGATGCTGGGGAAGAAGCACGTATAGAGGAGCTGGTTGTAGTTGTGGGGCACGTTGAGGCAGTAGCTGCTCGATGCCGTGCCGGAGATCGGGATCCCGGTCGTCGGATCTGAAATTTTACCGTTTCAAATTTTGCAGTTTCACACCAACAAATACTCACCCAAATACTGCGAATACTTGGCCCAACTGTCGGAGGCGGGAAATATCCTGACGAAGCCGCCCCTCCTTTTGAACTGAGCCGTCGCATTCCGCAAGATCTTAGCCTCTTCTGAGGTGAACTGGAGAGAAGCCGAAGAAGTCCTGCTGGTAGCGTTGGATTTGGAAGTGGTCTGCTTAGGCAAAGAGTTGCTCAAACCGTCAGCGGAGTGTACCCGTCGACACTGATAATAATACTAACAATAAATCGTTTCCTTCAATCGTAAACATTAAAAATTACAGGCGTGTCGCCTAGCAACTGTAAATGTCGAGCAAGAGGGGGACAGAAAGCCTTCCCTGCGGCACACCATTCTTTTTATTCATTTTCAACAATTACTGATAATAGTGGTAACAATAATTAATGAAGCTCTCAATAATATTATTCAATAACTGACTTACGTTGCTGAACTTCATCTTCAGGTTTTGGCTCTGCTTCGTCATTACTGGTGTCGTAACGAGTCGAAGGACCGGATCTACCGCAGGGATTCCGATGAGAGACAAAAGATCGGCCAGCATGGCAGATTTCAATCTCACATCCAACGGACTATCGCAATTCAACGAAGGAGACAAGTTTACCTCTAGAAGCCACGGTTTCAGGTTTTTGTCTATGAGTACATCGAAACCATACAATTCTGTAAAAAAATAATTGTCCGGAACAAAACAGTCGCGGAATAATTCAAAGGTTACTCACCGAAACAATTGTTGCTGTACGGAACGAACATTTTGCAAGCAGATATCACCGAATTGGCCGAAGCCAGTATCGCTTTGATCACCATATCTTCGATTTGTGACATCAGCAAGCCGGTATCTTTTCCCTCGGCTTTCAGATGTCGCAAAAGGGCGCTCAACGTCCATTTGTGGCCGACGTTTTCGGCGGACGGATCATCAGATCTGCAAAATCGTTACAATACAGAACTGTACAGAGATTACTACATTCCTCTCATAGTTCCAATTATTATCCTTCATCGTAATTATAAAATATCCTGTCTCTATGCTTTCTCTCATTTTCCTTGTGCTACTTTTTCTTATTTTCCAGTGCTTTTAAGCATGAAAAGAAATGATTTGAATCAACAAGAATGAGATAATCAATTATTCAAGATCAATAGAAAAAATGGAAATTGATCAAAGGAAATAAGAGTCGATAAAAACAAGAGGAAGAGAAAAATTATTTGGAAACTAGAGAAATAAGTCGACGAAAACGAAAGTCGATAAAAATATAGAGATGTCCACAGGACGAGAAAGACAAAACAAGAGATAGGAAGACAAATTCAGGGAGAGGAAAAAGTAGTTGAGAAAGGAAGTAGAACAAAAAACAAAATGGCATTCAAGAAAGAGATGGAAGGAAGAGACCAGAAAAAAGACGAGGAGAGTTTAGTGATAATAGAGGATGAGAGAAACGAAAAAATTTGTCAAAGAGGGATAATTATGTTAGGACCAAGGAAAAGAAAATTTTCAAGAAACAGTGGCAGAAGAAAAAAGAGATATAGAGAAAATCTAGCTGATGAGAGCGGAAAGAAGAACTAAGAAAAAAGCAAACAAACAATTGAGAGATATCACGTGATAGTGAGACATATGATGAAAACACTAGTTTTTTATAATCATTTCGCTTTTTGAAGTCTTTCAATGTTGACACCATTTGAGTTCATGAGAAATCACTATTTTGTTACAGGTATGTTGTTGATATTTCTGTTTGTTCACCATTTCCATTATAATAGAACCTTGTCCATAATGTCATTGTTTGTTTTAATTGCATCTTTACATTCAGTAAGACTATTGTAAAATGAATCTGAAGCCGGCCCTGACCGATATCTCAGCTAGCAAACACATGACTCATCGCGAATCGCCACGAAAAGAATAGATGAGTACCGAAACCGCTAGAGGTATCTAGAACGTTAGTTACCAATTTAAAAGGTCGGGTCCTCGTTCACAGAGGGAGTCTGTATCTAGAAAGGGAATAGTGCCTTTAAAGAAAGAATTCGAACACTGTGAAGTAAATTAAGCGTTAGTTGCTAAGTGTTGTATATAAATTAGTTGTGATAATGAAATATTGTTAAAAATAAATTTTGTTTAAGACAGTTAATTCTTTAATTCGTTTGACTTATATGGAGGAGTGGTAGTGGATATGACCTAATTGATTGTAATTAGGTTAGGTCCTTTGTGTTTTTTTATATCTCCATATTCGTTTTTGTTCTAGTTGAGTGTCATTATTGTTTGCAACTTATTTCTAATAAATGAATTGTTGTTGTAGTTTCTATTTGGCAGGTTCAACTTCGTCAGGCAGTATTTTCTATTTCATTTATAATTGATACTTGAAACTCATAGTTTAAGATTTTATTTGGGGCATATGTATTTTCTGTATGTTGACTGCTCTGTATATTTGTCATTAGGGTTAGCTGTCAGACGATAGTGATGTGCATATTTTTGGTTTTATCGCGAAAAAAAAATTCGTTCACAGCACAGGTTCTTTTTCTGAGTGGGCTACTCTGTGTATTTGTCATTAGTGTCAGTTGTCATACTTAGTTGTACTTTTGAATTTCATTTGCTATTTTTATTTTATTAATTTTCTTTTGGTATTTTCATTGTATAATTTTTCTAACGAAGTAAAAAATCAACATGATGTGTGTTAGGAATCACACGTTAAAAGGTAAGACCTCGTTAGTCTTTAGCTTGCACAAGTTTCGACTTCTGGGGGTTGTCGTTCGTAGGGGTGCGATAGCTGGTTAACGGAAAGATCATATATATTTTTAAACAGAATATTAATAGTGAAATAATTGAAATTTGAAAGGCAGTATTTTTTGTAATTTCAAGGTTGTCAATTTGTATGCTCTCCTATATTGACCAATTCTTGATGATAAGCCATGATAACTAGTGTTTCAGTCTACAACAGCTTCATCAGTTTGAACACGTCTGAAGAAGCTACAGCAAAGTGAAACACATGTTGCAGGTTCGTGAACTGTTTAGTGAAAGGCTCCCGAAAAAGTGTCACTCAGATATGTAATAAGATGTACGACAAGTCAAAAAAAAAACAACACTTACTTGACATAATCACTATGGTATTTATTAATGCTGTAATTGCAGAGATGCATGCAAGGATTCCAGAGCTGCTTGTGACTAGAGTCGTATTTGACGGTGGCGAATCTAACCAATCCTTCCTCATAAATATATACTAATAAGGGATCAAAACTGGTGACAACAACATACAGTCTAAGGTCGCATTTATGACCAGCTACTAAAAGAGGGTTAGATATATACTTGGCTACCACAACAGGCTCCTCTAGTGGCACCTGATTCGGGGCTTCCACAATGAAAATACCTACAATTGTACCGGTTATGAATCAAGTTTCATACTTTGGAAAAATGAGCTATACCTCTGCCTCTACTCGAAGCGACCGGTTTGACTATCCACGGCCCTTTCATCCGATGATGAGTCGTGCACAATTCCCTGTACTCCAGAGGCATGATGAAAGTTTGAGGGATGAAATCAAAGTGTTTGAATCCTTTAGTATGCTGCATACGTTCGATGTTTTTGTAGAGGCGATCCTTGCGAGTCAACTCATAGGAACGTGGAAAGTGGTTAACCCTCTGATGCGGGGCCATGGACCGAAGAGTTCCTGAAGTGAAATCATGAATGAACACAAATTTCAAAGCATGATTTATTGCAATGCAGACCTGGTTTGGGATGAGATCCGGTCCAGAGCAAGTTGAAGTCAGATGAATTCGGCGCGACTTCTGTTACACCATGGCAATCGAGCAGTTTGGACAGCAGCTTCGTCTCGGCCTGTAGTACTTTGTAAGTGATGTGTAGTTTGTGGGCAGGTTTTTCTTGAATCGCCAGTTCGGAGGTGTTGGCCAATGCCGAACTTCTGAACATCAAGACACTGCTTCGTGAACCCGCGGGACCCCCAGACAGCCAAGTTTCTTCCGATGAAAGACCAGGGGCTTCTGTTATAATTTTTTCACTGCAACATCGTCGATTTTTGTAGAGACATTTTTGAAAACAATGATTTTGGGTTGTTTTTACTATTATTAGCACAGTAAAATTGAACAAGCAATTATCCAAAACTGGAAATCCAAAAAAAGAATCGGAAATAGTTGCGTTTACAGCTTCAACTGTTGCAAAAACTATCAAAGTATACTGAATTGACCCAAAATAATTATTGATTTTTTTTAATGAATTCAAAATCATCTCCTGATGATCATAACTTGGTTAGCACAGTTTTAGTCATTTCGTTTAAAAAAAAATCTGTTTAAAAAAATCTGTTTAAAATCTGTTTTTTCGTTAATCAGCTTCCGTTAATCGTTGATTATGACTACTTGGTTGGTACAGTTTTAAGTCGTTTCCCGATGATGCTTACTTATTAGCACAGTTTTTTGTCATCTCCTGATTATGATTACTGGGTTGGCACCATTTCAAGCCGTCTCCTTGATTATGATTACTTGGTTGGACAGTTTTTCGTCATCTTTTAATGATGCTAACTTGAGTTAGCACAGTTTTTAGTCATCTCCTGATGATTAGTGCTTGGATAGGACAGTTTCAAGTCATCTCCTGATGATGCTCACTTGATTGGCACAGTTTTTAGTTATCTCCCGCTGACTGTGAGCACAGTTTTAGCCATTTCCTGATGATGATTGCTTGGTAAACATATTTTTAAATAATATACTTACAATGCTAACTTGATTGGCACAGTTTTTAGTCATCTCCCGCTGATAATAACTTGGCTAACGCAGTTTTCGTGACCTCCTGATTATGATTACTTGGTTATCACAGTTTTTAGTCATATCCCGATGATGCTAACTTTGTATAGTTTAGTCATCTCCTGATTATGATTACTTGGTTAGCACAATTTAAAATCAGCTCCTGATGATACTAACTTGGTTAGCACCGTTCTAAGTCATCTTCTGATGATGAAGACTTGGTTAGCACAGTTTTTAGTCATTTCCTGATTATGCTAACTCATTCAGCACATTTTTCAATCACCTCCTGATGATGCTAACTTGGTTAGCGAAACGCTCGTCAAGAGACAGTATTTTTTTTTCACTGAGTGAAAATTGTTTTCAATATGTTGATTTAGTCGGATAAGTATGATGTGTCTAATAAGGACGATGAAGATGGAATGGTATAAAAAAAACAAGCGAGGTTATACAAGGTGCAATCACATTTATAAATTACCCGTTTTCCCATAAGTAATATTGTATTGTATTAACATGAAATTGTTTTACCAGATATAATCATATATCTGATTAATTAAGTATTGCATCTACCTGTTATATTAATGACATTGTGGAATAGTCCTACTGATGACGCTACTGTATAGCAAAACTTGTATTAAATAAAATTAATTGTGAATATTCTATAATTATCATCATGGATGGTCTCTTATGAAACTTCCTAAATTTTTTTAAATACTATTAGTTTCACTAACAGTACTAACACTAATAGTAATGTGATAAACCCATATCGATAAAACAATACTAGATTCAGGGGCAATCCAACTGCATCGAAATCTTTTTTTTTTTTTTTATAGAAAACTGGATTGTTTATTTTTACTGTTTTCGAATTACAAATTAATATTTTGTGTAGAAAAATCAGAGATACGAGTTGTTTTGAAATTTAAATCACTCAGTTCAGAAAAACCTACTTTATTGTCATGTTTCATAATTTGTTTGACATTCAAAACCAACTTTAAAATTCAAACGATTATTTGTCGCTATATTCAAATTCAGCAAAAATAATTTTTGCAAACGAAATCTTGAGGGTTCAAGAGCCCGTGAATGATGACAACAATATAAGTACCACATTAATTACTGTATAATTTTTCACTTATCATAAATATCATTATTTTGTACCTTTGTTTTATTATTCTTACATGCCTAAATTCATGAAGTAGGTAATAGAGTTATCGAACCATAGACACGAAACCATGAATGCACTCTGAAATAAATCTAAACCATACACAAAATTTAAGTTATGTTAACCTGTCTGTCGTAGCTCTGAGAAAGTCATCTAAGGAGTCTTTGGAGGGATTGGAGGATACGGTGAAGGTAGGAATGTTACTTTCTGAACGCATGCGGGAATTGAATGAGGGTTTCAACATTTTGCTAAAACAGAGGAGCGAAATTAATGAGGAAAGAGTATAATCAACTGGGAACTCACTGATTTGCTCGATCTTGGTTGTTTTTGGCTTCAGGGGACTGCAGAGACTCGTTAGAACTACTAGCGCTGATGGACAAAGTTATGTCCCTATCTGACGTATTTTTTTCCATTTTTTGTTCTTCAGGACGGTTTGTTTTTCCGAAAAATCTGTTGCTTTCTTCTCGTTATCACTGGGACTGAAAATAACGGCTTTCGATTAAATATTTAGGCGCTCGGACGTGACTTATTTAGGAATATTTAATTAAGTCCCGATAAGGTAGCGTACTATATGAATTTGTATTCCATATGTTTCGTTTTCTGAACACTTACATTTTGATGAATCACCGGGTAGTGTTATTTCATATTATTAATAAGTTATTTGAGGTATTTCTTTCGAAATGTAATGCTAGGTTTTAGATTTTAGTAAAATATTAGGACTAGAAATTTTGACATGTTATTGATAAATTTTGGGAAAGAGATGAAAGGCCGCTGACATTTCCAAGGTAATCTATAAAATTTGTCGAAAAGGTTGGCTCATGTTGGCCATTTTGTTCCGCCACACTTATGATGAGACAAATTATATAAATGAAATCCTCTGGTTGGTTGTCCAGAAACTCAGTGTGTTGACACTAGATAGGATATATAAACAACTCATCTTCATGGGAGCAGCAGTATCCTGGTTAAATTCAAGATGAACATCGGGAGCAGCAGTTCAGTAAATCCAAAAAATTCTTTTTAGAAAGTTGTTTGGCGATCGAAGCTCTCTTGAAACACTGGCAATAGAAAACACAACCAGTGGAGACTGTATACTCTGAATCTCAGTTGAAATCTGAAACATCTAAAAGTTTTTTGAATCGAGACAAATGCGTGAAAAAGAAGTTCAAATCCACAAGTAAATGCCCATTCTAATAATTGAAAATAGATTCCGGTACTTGTATCGTCAAAAGCGTATGCAAGAATTTCTTCTGTGAAGAAACTTTTTTGTTCATTGCTTGAGATTTTGAAGCATTCTATACATATGAGAATATGTTGACTGACAGTTTTCTTCATGATTTGATCAATAGTTATCCAGAGTTTTCATGCCCTTTTTGAGTGAAGTTTGAACTCGAGCAGTCTTCCTACAGAAAGTATAGTCCTTTTTCATGAGACAAATTAGAGCTCACAGGACACTGAGACAAGTGCATTAATCACTTTGAGTACGTTGATTGATATTAGATCAAGATCAGAATCTTGTTCCAAATGTAGCTTTAACAAACAGGTCCCATCAAAATTATTGAAAGAAATAACCGAAGGCATCAGTGTCTAGACACAGAATATTCCGCAGTATAACAACTGTGAAGTAACCTGTTACAACTGGAGACTTGCCGGACATCCTTAATTGCGGAAGCCATTGAATTAAAAAGAAGAAGAAGAATCAACTGGCCTGATAACCTTAGTTACTGAGGCCATTCAAAATTAAGAAGAAGAATTACCTGGTTGGATATCTTTAGTTGATAAGGCCATTAAATAAAAAATAATAAGAAGAATTATTTGACATTAGACAGATAACGTAACCATACTGTTTTGTTTATGTAATATTTTGATAAAAAATAAATCATTCAACTGAAAAGCAATGGCACTATTCAGATTTCTGTGGTTACGAAGGCTCATTAGAAGCAATACAAGGCCCATTCCCACGGACAAAGCAGCCACATGGAAAAAAAGACTCTCTCTAGCATACATGTTACTCTCTTGGAATGCTTTCGGATTGGTGGCTTATTTGTGCTATACAGGCAAAAGCGACTGGGCCAAATATTACGGCCTCAAATCCGAAGAGGAGCTAAATATGTCGCCAGGTTCGTTAGAAACTTGATAGAAAAGGGTGAATCTTCGTTATTTGGGTTCAGGCTGGTTTTTGAAAAAATTACAATTTGCCTTATGTATATATTCCAATTGATCACGAATCAACGGCTCTCCGGTTTTCTTTAAGAGATAAGGCCACTCAATTGTTGAAAAATAGAATAATGAGAACTTCAAATTTACAGATGATATGATGGGACTACTAATAATATTGCTAGTTTTAAAAAAATGGAAGTAGTCTACAGAACAAATAATAAATTGATCATTTATGTAGCAGATTGTCTAAAATAGTGTTTGTTTGCTATCCATAGAATATTATTTATCGCCAATTCAGACATTTCTCTGTTTCCTGGATAGCTTTTCATTATGTATGTGTTAGATGTATAAGTGTATAGAGTACTTTATTAGAAAATTTTACATACTATAGTATATTTATGGTAAGTCACGAATACAGAGATCCTTGTTCAAAATTACAATGATAAATTCATCTAATAATAGGATTTCTATGATTATTATCAGGAAATGACAACTTGAGATTTTTCTGAATACTAGCATGAGCCGAACAAATATTTACCCTGAAATAAAACGCAAAGTAAAAATAAAGCAGTCTATATTAAAAATAATTTTTACAGCATATCAGTGGGCCAAAACACTGGGGATCAAAAACCCAAACGTGTACAGGATCCAAGGATTTCACATACACAAAGTCGAGGAAAATACGAAGGAAACGGAAGAGCAGACAGTTTGAAATAAGTTACTAAACTTAATAATCACATTTCTGATATTGAATTCAGAAGCTAGCACATAGAAATGTATATATATATATATATATATATATGGTTCATAGTTTTCACAATGAAGGCTAAAAAAATTAAAATTTTCTTTATCGCGTCTTTTTTAAAACATCCCAACATAAAAGAACCCTTCAAATTCTAAATACTAGCCCCGAATCGGTTTTGAAAAGCTGAAACATTCTCCAGCAGTCCGTCACAGCCTCAGGTATTGTTCCGGCCAACTCCAAATTTCTCCATTTCCACCATAAGCGCAGATCTAACAGAAAAATAGTTTTGAAACGTAAAATTCCAAAGAAACTTGCAGTGACTCACCTATAAGATTCATATCTCATAACAATATTTTGCAACTCTTGTTTGTACAACCTCGTGAGCATCGCATTATAGCATTCGAGCTCTGACAAGCGGAACATGTCCCACCTTAATTTGTGGTCCAGTTCTGGACTAGCTGAAAGTTGAAGGACAAATAATGATTAGGATGATATATTAGCAAATGAGCCACTTGATGAGATGGTTACTTTATTTTCATTTACTTTACTCAATATTTGAAATGTTTAAAACCGATAAAAGGAAATCACCCATATAGCTTCTCATTTGGTTCTTAACTGAACTAAGTTTCCACATAACATAATCTTATAGTATTCCTCATTGTATCAATTGTAAATTTCAAGAATATTTTATTTGTATATTGGCCTTTTTCAAAATCAACTGTCAAAAAAATAGTGTGTGCCTCGGGGCACTTATCTCAGGCCTCTGCTACTCACTCTTGAAGTATACGTTCAGCCAATGCGGGATTTCCTCCAACAGGTAAGGATTAGCAGGAACTAGAACGCTATGAGGCTGATAATGGGTAGGTTTTGGCGGGATGTACCTCTGGTATGACTCTGGAGTGTAATTGAAACATGGCACTAGGCAAGGATGTTCGTACTGGGCACGTCTCGTAATGTGGCTGAAAAAAAAAACGAATTGACAAATCACTCAAGTGGATTCTCCAAAGAAATCTCAATTTTTTAGCTGTTGTACCTACTTTACATAGTAAACTCCATACACGGGAGACTGAATACACTGCCAACCGGTTGGAAGACCCTCCCTCTCAAGGGGGTGCGACCAGTGCGTTGTTTTCGTATTGTGGTCAATGTAATACTTTCGCCCACGCAAGGTATAGTCGACAGACCAACCCGGAGGAAGCGGCAACTCCTCGGATTGTTCTGAAAAAAAAATCATACATCAGAGTCTTCTGTGTACAGAAACCTCTAGACCTACTTACCTTGGGTGTTTTCCGTCCTCCTCAAACTCAGCCTCGACTGATGTGCCAAGGAATCTGCGTAGGAGGTGTTTTGATTCGGGTCTCTGAACTGTTCAAAATTTGTGTTGCTATATATGGGTGTGATGTCTTGGCCAGGCCCGGTGACTGAGTTTTTACTTGTGTTTTGGTAAATGGGGGAGTTTGTGCGGTTATAGCCCGAGTCTCTGTAAGGGCTGGTATTTTCTTGAGTTAGGGGATAAATCTGGTCTATTTCTACGTAATTGGCATTGCTCTGAAAAAAGAATGTGATTATTATTGTTTTTGTAATAAAAAATAACTTACAGCCAAGTTATCGTTGTAGGAACTTCCCAGGGGATGATTGATGTAAATGGGTTGGGGAGAATTCACGCCAATATGGTTAAAGTTGGCTGTCAATGCTGCATTGTTTTCCGAGGACACTCCAACAGAGAGATTAGCAAATCTGGAGAATTAAAATGATTTGTAGTGATAGATCAAGCGCAATTAACTCGATATAAAATAGTTACCTCGTTGCTAAATCTGGCACTGAGGCACTTGGCGTATACTTCCCTTCATGGGCTCCCAAGCCAACGTCGCTGATTAACGTTTTCTGGTTGCCAAATTTCTGAACAGTATTTTGAGATGAAGCAGGTACTGCTCCGTTAGGGGTTATTGATGATCTATTTTGATTTGAATAACGTCTCTTTGGCTCTGTTGTCCACACATTGATAACTATAAGTAAAATTATCTCTATGAGAGATTGAAACAGTATTACTGTAAAGTACTGTGGTTCCGCCAAAGTTTATCGTACCTACCAACTAGTTTAAGGTCTTTCTTACTTACTTGGCATCTCTGGAGGGGTGTCTTTCTTGACATATTTTCCTACAACCCCTTCCTTGATTGTTCGTAAATCTTTATTCTTTCGTGACAACATTTCATAGACTAATATGGTCTCAGTAATAGCACTGGGACATCGCTGAATATGGCACTAGTGGTTCAAATTTCCTCAAACAATGACGAATTCTAAGAAACTGAGTCATGTGCTATTTGACTCTTTTTTTATATATTCGTATTATGTCTTCTCTAATGCGTTGAGTAAATAATATAAAAAAATTGTCATTTTGAGTACTATTCAACAAATTATAGCAAGGATTCGGTTAGATTTTTGAACATGAATTTTCATTGTTTACGAAATGTCATATACTGGACTGTCATTTCAATATTTTTTATAACCCCTAAAAGACATTCCTACTTCTTTTTGTAGACGGAAGTTCATTTTATTTAGGTATAATTTCTGTCAAAAATAAAACAATTAAGTCAAACGGTAACACTAAAACAAGAACCTATCTGCTGTCTTTTAGGTTGCTGGAGCATCAGGTGTGCGAAAGTATTCTCTTTCGCCCATTCTTCAGTACCTCAAAAACATAGTAATTGCATTAAATACATTAATTACAAATTTACATTTAATGACAGCAAAACTTGAAACAATAGATATGTTTCGTATGTTATATGAATCTCAGGGATCTTTAAGGTATTGTCAAAAACAATATAAAAATATACGCTTTCATGGCTGGAGTCACAATTAAAAAGAACAAAATCCGGGATGTTGGGCCGTGGTCGAATGGATATATAATAACCTACGTCCTCGCAATCAACGAACATACCACTGATAATGTATGCCGTAGTAGCAGATGAAATGTTTAGTACATCAGGTTCCATTCAACCTTGTCCAACAGCCCGGCTTATATTCGCTTCAATTGTACGAAACCATTTGTTATACACTCCAACTTCTTCGTTGATTGATATTTTTTCTATTTGTTTGACTTTAGAATCAATTAGAACATTGACGTAAGGTTCCGCTGTAAAACTCGAGGAAAATAGTGATTATGGAGACTACTTTGTTTTCTGAAGTGCTGAATCAACTCTACTCAATCAGAATCCTTCAAGTTAGGGGATTTTATTGTATTCCGTTCTTTTGTATTCGATTTCTCTGCTATTTTCGGAACTTGTTTCTGAAATATGACATATGAAGCTTGAAGATCAGGACAAGAAATTTAAGATCCTACGTAATATGTGATAGAAAATCATGTACCTTAAATTACTTTTGAATGATATGGATAGATAACATTCTCATAATCAATAATACGTGGCCTAAGTTTATAATTTTCACGATTATAATTTTGTGAGGTTGCATTTCACCCTTCGTCTAAACTAAATGAACCAGTTTCTGAAGTACTAAAGGGACGAGCCACCAAATATCAACCTTGCAATCAAGTGTAACGGAAAAAACTGCAGTCGTGAGCGTGATCGTTGTTAACACTTAATGGAACGCATTATTAATAAGATGACTGTCATAATTCATAAGTGTCAAGTGTCAGTTGAGATGCGTTCTATGCTTTTGTTATTTTTGTTTGAGGACGTTTCAAATGAGCTATCATTGATACCCACTTCAGTGTGGGCTCCATCTGTAGTATCAACCTTTTCTGGAACTCCTGGCTGGATAGCTGTGGCAGTGAAGCCAATAATGGAAAATTAAGAAGAGCTAAAAATGTCAAATCTCCAGGTAACTGATATACTGTCAACCTTTGTGTAGATTATATCTGTAATTTTTTCGAGTGACGGAAAAGAAATGCCAAAAGTACGCCGGAGTAAAAAGGCCCCACCGGAGGGTTGGGAATTGATTGAACCAACCCTGGACGAATTGGAGCAGAAAATGCGAGAAGGTATTTATGATTATTCTCACTGTAAGTATTCAGATTTCATCTTGTATTTCCCTCTCAACAGCCGAGACTGAATCCCACGAAGGGAAAAGAAAGAACGAATCTTTGTGGCCAATTTTCAAGATCCATCATCAGAAGTCTCGGTATATTTTCGACCTGTTCTATAGACGGAAAGCCATCAGCAGAGAACTGTACGATTATTGCTTGATGGAAAACATCGCTGACAAAAACCTCATCGCCAAGTGGAAGAAACAAGGATATGAAAGTCTTTGCTGTTTACGATGCATCCAGACGAGAGACACAAATTTTGGAACAAACTGTATATGCAGAGTTCCGAAGGCCAAACTGGAGGAGGGAAGAATAGTGGAGTGTGTGCATTGCGGCTGCAGAGGCTGCTCTGGATAGATTTCTACAGTGCTTTGACTAAAACTATGAGCTCCATAGTTAAGGTTAATTCATTTTAAAAAAACTATTGGTAATTTTTATTTTTTGTTGTCTGGTTTGATAATCTGGGATCTTTTCAACATGAACTACATGCAAAAGAGACGTAACCAAAATTTACTTGGCAGATTTATCAACATGGAAAAGTCAGGATATTTTTTTATCTTAGAGTAGGTTTTTATGTATATATTTATTTCAGAGGTGCAAAAACAAAATACACTGTTTTACCTTATAAATAACTATTTTTTGGTAATGAAAATTGATTTGTTTTATGCAAGGTCGAAAACCTATCAGAGTGGAACATCTGAAATACCTCTACCAATATAATAAAAGTGTTGAATGATTATTGGTTTCTCATTTTCATCCAATAGATAACCCATCTCACTGGAATAGTGAATCAAGTGTTACCACCTTACTGGCATAGCATATGTTTTGAAGTAAAACTTCTTTAAATGTGTTTAACTTGGGAAGTAAGCTGGTGAATGTGCGACGAGAGCTTTACGAAAAGTGTGATCGGGCGAGACGAACGGGAGTTGAGAGGGTCGTACAAGTTTGTGAAGATAGAAATAAATAGACTTACTTCTTCTATATTACTGTAGGGCAAGAGAGCGAAGTGCAAGCACACTTTAACAGTGGAATAGGCTTGGAAGAATAAAGAGAAAACTATCATATTTTGACACTAATTTTAGTGGTAATTTTGCGTCCGAAGATGGATAACTCTTGGTAAACCTCCTACAAGATTAATTAGAAGCCTAAAATCATCAAGGCGCAAGAAGTAATTTTGTATTGGACACTAGAAAAATATAATAGATGTCGCCAACTAAAAACTAATATATCCAGATAAATTTTATTTCACCTTTGTACTTATACAATTGTTGCAAAAATTGTGCTTTCAAAGATTGATATTTTTAGTGTGAATGACATTTTATTGACAAATATGTAGCCTATCAATTGATTGTGGTGATTATGTAGTTGCAGTTTTCTTGAACTTGAAGAGAGCTTTTGAAACGATTGATCGCCAAATACTGATTGATAAGTTGAAAGCCATAGGCATGCAAGGTACTGTGTTGAAATGGATCAGGGACTACCTAACAGATCACCAAAGTGGAAAATGTATTCTCGGCTCCCATCACCAATAATTTCGGTGTACTACAGGGAAGTGTCTTGGGTCTTTTATTATTCCTATGCTACATCAATTATATACAATACTATTATGACTGTGATTAGCTCAATTTATTCGCAGATCACACGTTACTGTCAATCTCAGGCAATGATCTGTATGGTACTATTCAAGTATATTTCAATATTAACAAAATGAAACTCAATGTAACAAAATGTAAGGCAATGATCCTAACCACACCCTTCAAATACAAAAATATCAACTCAATCTGGAAATAGATAACAATAATTTTGAATTCATAAACCAGTTTAAATATCTTGGATTAATACTTGATAATAGCCTAATATTGCATGAACATTTTTCCTACACTAGTAAAAAAAGTTAGTAAGAAACTTTACTTCTTCTCTAGAATTTCCTATTGTCTTTCAACATACTTCAAAATTACAGTATTTATATACTGTAATTATATACATTACCATACTTCTGAATAAATTATACACATACGGTATTCGGAGACCAACTCTACGATAACCAATTCAGTAGTTCTACGGAAGTCAAAATAGGAGTTCCCCACGGAACAGTACTAGGACCAGTTCTGTTTCGTATTTATATAAACAGTTTAAGTACGATAATGGTGTTATCACCATTATCCAGCTCCACTTTGATTATTGTAGTAGCTTATTACTATACTCCCTTGATTCTAATTAAATTTCACAGCTACAAAATCGCGGTATGAGAATAATACTGAAGTGTAATTGTTTTATCAGCATTGCAGCAATGTTAGATTGTTTGCAGTGGGTATCGGTGAAAAACAGATTTTATAAATTAACCAATGATCTCTCTAACTGGAAAATGGCGAACTCAATGAAATCGCTATTCTATAAAGGACTCGATGAGTTCAATAAGCTACCTCAGCGATTCTCAAACTTTTCTTTACACGTATCACTTATATAAATTCTGCGTCACTCGCGTACCACCATATTTGAAAAGTATATAATAAAATTTACTAATTTTAGTAAAAAATGTATTTATTCAAAAAGGGCATTATAATTGTTACAAAATAAGAATTAAAGTCTAACCCAGTCCAAAAATGCAGTGAGAAGGGTGGTTCTGAATTGCTGCAACAAGGGAATCGATGTCAGGATCAATATTGCTTAGTTTCTTTCGTAGATTTGGATCAAGATTAAGCCTACTGCGAAATTAATTTTTAACTTGTAGCAAAGCAGAAAATCCAGTTTCACACAGGTAGGTGGTCGTAAAAGGAAGTAAAAATAACAATGCTTTTTTTGATGGGGCTGAATATTCATTTTTAATATTTAGCCAGAATTCTGCCAATTCTAATTTTGAAAACTCTATTTTCAAACCCCCATCACAAGATAGTTCTATTAAGGACTCTTTTTCATCCTGTTTAAATGTTTCAGGAATGCTATCCAAAATGAATGGTTGTCGTATCCAAAGAAACTGAGCATAGTCTTCGTCAAAATATTCTTTAAAACTATCAATTAGCATTTGACAATGCTGCTTTATGTTAAAAATAAGATCATCTTTAATCTTTATTTCATGCTCAACCACAAAATTTTCTAAATTGGTAAACGACTGTAAGTCTTTGTTTGAAACACTATTTTTCATCATATGACATTTCTTGATAAAAGCCTTTATTTTGTCATTTACAGAAAATC
>WOGP01000295.1:6331-26914 GCA_015342065.1 Leptinotarsa undecemlineata
ACATTTTATTATTTTATTTTGCAGTCTCTTGAGAGGATTTATTATTGATAAATTAGCTGTTCCCCAAAAATTGAATATTGTAGATTTGAATATACCAAACAGAAATATATACATTTGAGATATTTTAATCGAATAAAATTTCTAATCCATGATGAAACGGCAGAGCATATACTTTGTGCCTGTCCCGCTGAGAAACGAATCAGGCTTTTAGAGTTCAACAGAGACGTACTCCAACCATCTGACCTGAAAGACCACTAACCATACAAACTAATCGGCTTCGTTAAGAAGCTGGGTTTATTTGGTCGAGTGTGAATAGGTATAAGCCACAATAAACCCTCGCGGTTTGCGGTGGAGAACTCACTCACTCACTCACTCACTTTGGACCTAACCTAACTCCTCGAAGCAAGAAATTTAATTTCGATCACCTTATACATTGACAAATTACTCTTATCATCATCAGTATGAAATTGAAAGATCCTAAACCCTAATGTTCAAACATTATGTAGATTTGGACTTTTGTCTAGAACTATACTTTATTATCTGACCAGCTCCGAATGCGTAGTTTCTTATTCTTATCTGCCTTTGTTGGAACACGAAACGAAACTGTTGAGATATTAGGAAGCACACTTCATAAAAACAAATATATGAACGGAGAGTTCCTTTACAGAAAAATCAAGAACCTTCGTGGTAATAAACAACTTTGTTTTCAATATTTACCTTGGATTAGTTTTAATTGGAGTGTTCTCAATAACACCGTACAGATTTCATAACCTCAATAAAATAGTAGGCTGTTGATTTCTACAAATCTCACTTCCTGATAAAAAATAAATTAATACAATATAAAAAGGTATTATTGAATTTGAAGTTTCTGCAAACATTCAATTAAAGCTTCAAGGATAAAATGAAAGCACTTCTAAATTACTTTCGAATGATTTAATGAACAACTTGTTTGAAAGGGACACATCAGAGTCAATAAGATGCTTTTCTTTTCTGTAATGAATTTTTTTGTAATGTATGTGTTATAATATTTTTGTAATGTACATGTATGTATCTATTTATATTTTATATATATAGCCTAGTGCTCAAGTTTGACTAGTCTGATAAAATTTTATAAGTGTTATGTAATGCAATGCAATTGTAACATTTTCAATGATGAATAAATTCTATTTCTATTTTTAGTAAACTTCTCAGAGGAAACAGTATAATGTCCTCGATGAGAAACGAGTTAATAACGTCTTCAAATAGAAATTAATCAATTGATTTTATAAATATATTCAATTTGAATTTCAATTATAATTCAGTAGTACTAAAGATATAAAATAGTAAGAGTCGAGACAAACGTTGCAGTTGCGAATTTATTCTATCAACAAAAAACTTACCTCCAGTTCCCAAAACTTTGAGCAAAACGAAATCCGACGCATCCACTTTATCAGCTCCGGAAAGATTTACTGAAACAAAAATACAGATATAAAGTGATAATTCTACAATAGCAATACCAATCCATAAACTAAATCAATATATAGCCATAATTTAATATATTAATTTACAAGAAAATATCGAACATGAAACCGACTCGATTTCGACTTAGATCACCGTGATATCTCAATGAATATTTAATTCGAGTCACATGCAGTTTTCCAACATGCAAATGACATTAAATTTTGCAGGTTAATAAAGGCATATGATCCCTAGGACTGTCCTCGATTCACTGTTTTCGGAGCAATGTTTTCATATAATGAAATCAATTTTCCTAAACCGCAAACTTGCTCAATTAGCTTACTAAAAGCAAATTTCGTTTTTACTGGGTAATTAATTCCGTCTCCAATTACTGTTTAAGTATTTGTGAGTACTGAAGAGAAATTTATAATGAAACTTATTGATAACATTGACATTTAGAAAAAGGTTTTTCAATAAAAAATAGGAGTATGACGTCGTCAACACGTGTATTGCCCATTACAGCTACATTCCCAACCACGCTATGCAATGATGAAAATAAACAAATCATAGACTTCATCTTCATATTCTAACTGACTATATAAGTGTCACTTTTTCTGGGTCTGAAGGCCGCTTATACATCCTGAGTTAATATTTCCGATGACTCAAAGCGTATCGGATGAGGGAACAAAAATAAATCGCTTGGGGCTAGATTTGGTAAGTAAGGTTGATGAAAAACAGTAATTCGTAGATTTTCACCATGGCAAGTGTTGAAGTGTGAGACGTCTTGTTAAAACATGATTTTTATTTTCTGCAAATGTGGCCGTTTTTCCGCAAGCTCTGCTTTCCGCTTGTCAAGTAATGATGCGTTGAATTTTTTCTTTTTAAAGATAATCGATCAAAATAACTCCATGACTATCCCAAAAAACAGTTGCCATTGCTTTCCCAGCCGAAAAAACAGTTATTGTTTTTTTTGGAGCCGGTTCCCCTTTGCAGTCCATTATTTGGACTCTACTTTTTTTCGGACTTATAATGGTGCACAGTGATCGACTGAACATAACAGGAATTTTGAACATGAACAGGATTTCTTTTAAAGAAGTATTTTATTAATTACAGTTTGAAAAAAACTGTTTTATTTAAACATAGATATTATTGAAAAGAATTTGAATTTAGTATTATGCAGTGTTCGCGAATGCACTAGTATGATGTGGAAAGTGACGTGGGTGTGTTGTGATTTTAAGGAGATATTGTTTTATGTGTCTGTAGGTAATATAATTCTTTTCCGATTATTTTCTATCTACCATAATGGAACAGATTTTACACGACTGGGGTCTTACACAGTTGGAAGATATTTTCATAGGTAAGTATTATAATTGAATAAAATTGAGTTGTTTGGGTTACTTAAGAAACAAACTTCGCTATAATAGTAAGTACTAGCCAACTTGAACCCCTAATTTTTTCGGTATTATATGTTATAGCCGAATTAGTTCAACCTTTTTTTTTTTTAATTTTCGTTACAACAAAGAAACCTCTTGGTGTAGGATTCTCACTAAGCAAAAATCAAGAAAAAAGTAATTATGAGTTTTAATTATATCGGTATTTTCAAAATATCCTCACAACAAAACATCGTCTTCAATAACTGAGTTATCATTGAAATAAATCAGCATTTTGATATTTCTTTCCACCACTTTTCATCAGTATTCGACATAATATATACAATCCTATATTTTCAAATCCATACTAGATTTTTCGAAATTTGTTTGAAATATAAACAAACTAAAAAACTGAATCAATGTGTATGTATGTAACAGTTGCGTTTCTGTATATTCATTGAAATAATAAAACACTCATTATCTTCAAAGTTCACCGCTTTTGCATTCTAATAATTCATTATTAATGAACTTTTCTCAAAAAGTGAATCGCGTCTTTCCCCAAGAAGAGTCGGCTAGACGCCTAAAAAAGGTTGACGATCGGGTCGACATTGTTGAACTCCGGACGATGTAAAAAAATGACCTCGCTACCCTCTTTCAATACGAACCACCTGGCGCTGGTGGCAATGCGTAGGGTCAATGTAAAAAGCCCCAGTCATAGTCTCTTCCAATATTCTATGCCCGGATTTTCAGACATATAGTACGTTTTCAGCGACGGGATCGAGTTAAGAGTGTGCCAGTTTCCTTTTTCGGCGCTACAGACGTCTACGTTTTTGCGACGCTTTTTTATTCAGAGGTACTCACAGGAGACGAGACAGAGCAAGAAACCTTTCAGGACAAATTAAGAATCGAGGTGAAGCCAATGACGAGTGTAATAAGACTGGTAAGGATGGGGACTTTATAAATGTCCTGAATTTGGGCGGTTAGATACCGATTTCTGGGATCAATGATCCGATTAGAACTACTCTGAAAATAAATCAGGCATTATATAGATGGACCTTGAATATATTACAGAAATGAATGAAAATATATTCTTACAATAGAAACAGGATTTTTATGGGAAAGCACATCTATTACAGGAAATCCCTAAAGCTGTATGATAGCGATTATGGTGCAATGCCGATCAAAAATCCTCTTTTTTGTGCGAACTATTGAAAAAAACACAGATGGTTCATCGACGTTATTTTTGGAAGCGATAATAGGTATTATCGACGTTATTTTTGAAAGCGATAATAGGTATTATCGACTTTATTTTTGAATGTGATAATAGGTATATTTTTGTAAATTTCATAACATACTCCCGACAATTTAGAAATTTTTTGTGCCAACTCTGTCCCCGATTACAGCATCAAACCAAAACCAGTTGTGATTGTAATAAAACCGAAAAGAAACGAATGAAAGAGAGAGGTGTTGTTGAAAAAAAGCTCACTAGATTGTTCACACTAATTTAAAAGCAAGAAGAATTTTCGTTACTTTTACTCCCATCAACAGTGATTTTATCAGACAAGATCTTTAAAATAAATTATTTACTTACAGTGCAATGCTGACAACCGTCTCTGCCTTTCACCGTTTTACTCGTTGGCATGAACAAAAAATAAAACAAAAGAAAGAGTTTCCAATATGTGGAGTGATCTGTTTTATAATGAATATAACCTGCAATAAAATAAAAATATTGTGCTGCAATTAGCAGCACATTATTTTATATAGAGGAACGAAATTCGTGGGAAAAGTTGATTCCATAGATAATAGTTAAGCCTTTATAGTTGCAACAATGAGCGAAGGTGAAGTCGTCAAATAAAAGAGTTGCTGCAAGATAGTGAAGGTTGAAAATTAAATGTTAATTACTGAAAATTGATTGTAACATATCGTTGACCTTTTATTATGAAACAGTACACATACAATGTTTTTCAGTGATGCCAGTTTTAATACACACACAAGAACAAATAGCAATTGGGCACATTTTGCTTCAAGTTTAATTTTGATCAACTCAAATAACTTTAGTTCACAGCCAATTTACGACTATAGGTAGTCTTTGTTAATTTTTCACAGAAATTTAATGAACACGGCATTCCAAATTTGCTTTTCCCCTAAATTGGGGAAATTGTTTGAAATCTGGCAACACAGCGGCTCTGCTCAGTATTCGAATCTGCTTTCGTTGTATATGAGACTTGCAACGCCGCTTCTCGAAGTTTCCAGAAAATACCAGAAATACGGAACCGCTATAAAAGTAGCAGGTTGACCTAAAAGTCCTATTGCTAGGTCTTAAAGGCGGATTCACGAAGTTTTGCTGTTTTCTTTGCCTTTGAAACAGTAGGGGAACTCAGAGCCATTATCAAGTAAAAGAATGGCCTCCCAGTGATAACTATATTCCAGGTCAAGCTAACGTGAAGAATATACCTCTTGTTAATCCCAAAAACGTTTTGTTACCTCCATTACACATTAAACTGGGGTTAATGAAAAATTTGTGAAAGCATTAGACAAAGAAGGTGATGCGTTTGAATATCTTGAACACGTCTGTCCAAAATTAAGTGATGCAAAGTTCAAGGAAGGTATATTTGTTGGATCACAAATTAGCTACTAAGCTAAGTAGCTAAGCTACTAAACTGATAAAAAATTAAGTAATGGTGAATTAGCTGCGTGGAGTTCTTACAAAAGAATTGTTTCGGAGTTTTGAGGGAACAAAAAAGTAGAAAATTACGAAACACTTGTTGAAGAACTACTTGAAAACTACTACAGAATGGGATGTCGCATGTCTCTAAAAATCCATTTCTTGTACTCCCATTTGAATTTTTTCCACAAAATTTGGGTGCTGTCAGTGACGAACAAGGAGACAGGTTCCACCAAGACATACGACAATGGAGCAACGTTACCAAGGCAGATGCAATACAGCAACGAAAGTCAACATTTGCATTAGTCTGTTATCTTCGAAATATATTGTTTTTTTTTGTTTTGATCATATATTTCCCTATATGTGAAAATTTTTGTATGAAACAAAAATAACTTTAACTCACAATCTGATGGAAAATTTGTGATGTTGAAGTCGTAGTCAGGATGCTTTAAACTCTCATGCGTAGCCATTATAATATCAGATATTTTTTAGGTAGTTGCTTAGCTTAGCTTAGAACACCAATAAAAAAATGTGGGAATAACACCTCATCGAATATCTTCCATTTCTACCAGTCGTTTCAGCATCTATTTATCTCCTCTCCGTACATAAGGACATCTAATTTTCCATTTCATGTTTGAGTCCCTGACACCCACTCAAATTACTTTGCTTTCCAATAATATCAGAGGCGCTGATTCGCATAAAAAACAAGGCCGTTTGGCGTATTTTTAGATCGTCATGTTGTATTTTGATTTCAGCTACCATTTCATTGGAAAAAATAAATGTTTGTCGATGAATTGCACACTTATGCCGGCAAACATCAACAAGTGTTGCAGGGGAATAAAAAGAATGTATCCACGAGTTACTCGGAAAACATGTAGATTTTGAGTTGAAAAGTACAAATTTTATTGGCAATTAGCTTGGCACAGCTGTAAGGAACTCAATTTCTGACGCCGCACTGAGGTATTCAGGGTCTAAAAAATAACATTTTCAAATCCTTTTCTACGTCTCCATTTCAACTACTTTTCTACATAAAAGAATGTTTTTCAAAGAACAAAAAACAATGATTTCCAGGAAAAATAATTATCTACTATACAGGGTGTAACTGTAGTTGTTCGTAAAATAATTTTTTGCTGCGAACTGGTTTATTTTGGGCAAAAACAACCCAAGAGACATTTTTTGTTCAGAATGAAACAGGCTATCGGAAGTACATTTTTAAATGGTAAACAAATAATAAGACAAAGAGTTACAATAGAAATTAATTTTAGGGGATGCGTTTTCCACCCCTTACAACCATGGGGTAAACCAAATAAATTACTGGCTAAGTGTCTTTTTGGTAGTACAAAACGTCAGGCTAATTTCAATATTGTAACTTTTTCAGTGCTTGTGAAAAAAATTACCCCTTTTAAGGGGATGTATCTTAACAAGTGATGCTCCAATTAAATTTCTTTATATGAAAGATCCTATCTTTTTTTCGATCAGGAATCCCCTCCTCAAATGTTTTACACTTATTTAGTTACACCCTGTATATTGAAACTTTTGATGTCCTGTTTGGAACCTTTGGTGTATTAGTAATGAATATCACTGGAGTTCTATCCCAACATCAAACCGTGATTTTTAACACCTCAACACGTGTTTCAATCACCAAGTGGTCATCTTCAAGGAATATTAAACTAAAAACTGTCTTAATTATTCTAGTTTTTAGTTTATTATTCCTCTTGAAGGTGATCATTTGGTGATTCAAACACGTGTTGGATGTTATAGTATAAAAATGTTCAATTGAAGGTTACTTATATACAAATTGAACTAAGAGCTAACGGCAATAATGTTAAATGTCAGAACTAAATTCTTTCCGGGGTCATTTTTATTGTCTATGCATCGCCATTGTAAATAATTCAAAAGTAAGATGATTCCATAAAATTTGCCCCCCGTAACAAGATAATGAATCACCTTCAATTGAAAATTGTTATTGTATAGAAATAACAATTTGGTTTTGGGTTAGGACTTCAGTAACATTCAGTATTGAAACATTCACTCGTGACCCATACAACAAATTATCAACTAGGCCAGAGCAAACTAATCAGGTAGAAACTTTTCCTGATCACAATATTCGTTTCTACTATAGAAACAGCTCAATATTAGTAATTTCTTTAGGATGAAAAACATTCAATTTCTCAATGGAGCCGATTACTTCATTTAGTGTGTGATCTTTCAGATCAGCTACCAAATGATGAAAATCTGATATGGTTCGCGGCGGGGCAGGCACTAGTGTCTGAACTTTCGTGAAGAATAATCTCCCTTAAGGTTAATTTCAATATTGTAACTTTTTCAGTGCTTGTGAAAAAAAATGTTATACAAATTTTATGTACCCCTTTTAAGAGGCTGTATCTTAACAAGGGATGCTCCAATGAAGTTTCTTTATAGAAAGATCCCATCTTTTTTCGATGAGGAATCACCTACTTAAATGTTTTACACTCATTCAGTTACACTCATTCAGTATGTAAAATTATATTATTTTTACCTGAATAGGTAGAAAGGTTTTCTATTTTATATGTAAACTGGTTTGATATTAGCCTCCACGTAGATGAAATTTTAAAATTTGAAGATTGTAATGTGCATTGTAAATTAATACAGGGATATATTATAAATATTGAGTTTAAGGCAAATGTATGTTTTAATCACTTGCCAGTTTTCGGTCAAAAAATTGACAAAGTAGAACAAAATATCAGAGAGCAGGACATTTTACTTTCCTAGGACATCGAAACGATGCGTTATAGGTGGCGATTACTATTGAGTAAAACCATATAATGAGTAATTAGTAATAACGGAAAAAAAGAACCTCTGGACAAAAAGACGGTTATTGTGAGTAGTCAACATTATGCAGCAAGCGCCAAACGTGATGGCGAGACCGCCCCCATGCATTCTATGGAAGAACCACTCAGTAGCACTTGTGCTAACTGACTTGAACTTCGCCTTTTGTTATATCAGCAACTAGCTCAGTAATTTAACTAAATATTTGTATGTAACTACAGCTGGGAAACAACAAAGGCGATTATTATTATTTTCAATGTAACCTTCGCTACAGCTCTTGCAAGATATACAAATGGTCTGTTCAGAGGAATATCATTTCTTGTCCTCCAATGCTGTTGGCGTTTTGCATTGTCTGAATAATTTGTGTTGTTTCTAAAAAAATGTCATTGCCTAACAAAAAACCAGTTAGCAAGAGTGTATCATTTTATACTACTACCTACTACCTATAACACTAACTAAAATATGGAAAGAAATTACAAGAAGTCATTGCTACCCCAATTAAAAGTAAACATAGGTATGACACTGGCCGGCAAGAGGCTTATCGTAATCGCTCGCCATCACGTTTGGCGCTTGCTATAGTTTTTCTTTAGATCCCATCCTAGTCGCCAATTCGCGATATATTTCTTCTTGAATTAATATAAAAACTAAAATAACATCCGTTTAATGATACTTCTCCCACACACTAGAAATGTTGTGCACTTCTCGACTCACGTTTAACCAACCAAGTTGGCATCATTGGGAGATGATATGAAGTAAATCTAACCAAAATCTACCTAAAATTCCCCCTGCCAACATAATAAAAACATGACATTAAATGTCAAATGAAAACGAATTTGCTGTTCTCTGTCCCATGAAAGAAATCATTGGCAACAGGAAGTTCATCACCTCCTCCGAAATTTATTTCTCCTTATAAAGTAAGCGGTACATTTTGGAATTGTTAAGAAAACTGATCTGATTTTCAACATTCCTCATGTAGGGTTTTTCCTACTACTATTTAGTTTAGAAACATTTTATTTCTATATTGATTTTTATTTTTGTATTATAACTTTTTGTTTTTTCATAACTGTGTTATCGAGCAGTCGTCCGAGATATCCATCTATTTGGGTATTTAATGTTAACACTTTTATGGATTAACACAAGGGCACAAGTGGTTGACCCTTCTTAACTATATTTATGTCAGTGATGATTGTTCGACAGTTACTTAGAACATATTTCTTAGCCGATGCATTCAGTATGTTCAGGGATTTCAGCCGGAAACGAATCTTAACTTTGTTCTGGAGGTTCCGCCGAGAACTAAACCCGCTGCTCCTCGCTGATCTAGAAAAGACTAGCGTTAGTTCCTCAAGGTTACCCTGTAATTTCCTTTTCGTGTTTTGTTTGTTGTTATATTGTTGTTAATAACTTTTGTTATTGATAAACCCTCTGTTAGTCTAAATAATAATTCATGTCATCAATCCCGACACACAAAATCAATTTACATATTTCAACATTCATTGTCGTAGTCTAAATAGTCAAAATGTGACAGTATCATTGCCTCTATAGAGGCATTTATTTTCAACTGGTTTGGTCAAGTGGATTCTTGACTGGTTTTTTGTCATGACATCCCGTTATTCAATTCAACTATATCTTCAATCTAGCGTATACCAAGACCGAAAATACCGTCATTAATTAAGACGCACTATGTCGAAATTTTTCAATGAGATTCTTCAAGATTATGTGGTAATTTTAATCGTAACTACTTTTTATAAGAACGCCTAAGTAACTACTTCAATAGTTGCCGTATACTGCTAGTGGATTTAAACGTAAAAAAAGGTGTCTAATAGATCCGTCAAAATGAACAAACAATTTCACTACATTAATATTCAATGTAACGAAAATTTCTTCTCTAACATCGATACTCTCAATCGATTGGGTTCGTTTGTAAACAAGGCTTTTTGAGTACTCATTTTAAATTCATCATTACGTTATGTATTGGTTTTCCATCAGTGTTCATTTCGATTCCTTTAATAAATATTTGATGATTATTTAAGAATGAAAATTGATTGTATGTAATGCAATATCTGTAGGTGGGAGTAATTTTAACAGATGGTTTCGTTTCGGGTTTCTATCTAGAAAAATGATATAGTCTGAGTCACAAGATCCTTTTTTTTGGAACTTCTGTCCAAGGGCACCAAAAATTATGATCCAGGGTTCATTCGATTCGGAATGACCTCTAGCAACTTTTTGAAAAATTTTAGGAGGGGCTCGAGAAAATTGCAATTCAATTAAAAAGGGAGTTTGGTTTTTTGGAAATATTTTGGAAAATATTAAAGATATCCGAAATTTGAAAAAAGATTTTCAAAGAGGAGGAAATTTCCTAAAAAAAGTCCCACCGTCCGGGACACTATTTTGAATAATAAAAAGTGGCACATGGTTATTTTTGTTTTTTGTTGTAGTATTTAAAAAAATATATCGTAAAAATTAATTTGTTTGAAAACCAACTGCTTATTAAATAAATAAAGAAAATATAATTAGAAAAAAGTTTTTTCAGAACATCAAAGAGAAATAGAAATTATGATTTAAAAAAAATTGTCCCTTAATATTCATATTTAGTAGAAAAAATATTATTAATCAACAAATGCGTTTTTAAACAATAACAAAAATTTTTTACGAAACGATTTTGTTTTCAAAAATCATAATATTCATCATTGATAAAAATCGCCCCCCAAAAAAATTGAAATATCTTATAAACAATACATCTGTTTATAACAATTTTTCAAATAAATACAGCTAAAAATTATGAAAAGTCATTTTTATGTAACTTTAAATAATAAGAATACGAATTAGTTTGATTATTAAAAAAAATCATTGCTTTAGAATTTTTCACTTTCTAATCTTTCATTATTAATAAAAAAATGTAAAATTAAAATTTTTAAATTTTTCCAATGTGAATCTTTTTTGAAGGCTTTCAAAAAAAGCTCCAAGGCGTGAAAAAAAATTGACGTTTTTAGTTTAAAAATTATCAGGGTTTTTATGTAAATTGTAAAACTTGTAAAAATTAGTTAATTAACTAAAGTATATCTAATAAAATTATCACGAGAAAAATATGTTTTCCATGGATTTTCGTTCATTCAAGTGTCTAGAAGGTATGTGATTTTTTTTATAATGATATTTAATGGGTTAAAATAATTTTTATTCAAACGCTATTTTCGCCCCTAAATTAAAATTATAAATATTGCTGACAAGAGTTCCGGGAGCTGGGACTTTTTTAGGAAATTTCCTCCTCTTCAAGGATTTTTTTTCAAATTTCGGATATCTTTAACATTTTCCAAGATATTTGCAAAAAACCAAACCTCCCCTTTTTTAAGAAATTGTTTATAACTTTGGCATTTTTTTCGAGCCCCCTTTAAAATTTTTCAAAAAGTTTCAATAATTTTCGGTTCCCTTGAACAGAAGTTCCAAAAAAAAGGATCTCGTGATCCAGACTAATAAGCACATGAACTACATATTTCGCAAAAGAATTTTCATGTTTTCCAATGGCTACGCCAACAACTGGAGGTATTCGACCAATACGGGACTTAAGGATCACACAGTTGATATGAATATTCAAATAATTTGGTAGTATAAGAAATCTTGAAGATGACTACTGTTCGCGTAAAAAGACAAAAATTTACATTTAACTAACTAGAAAAAAGTGAAACGCTATCCAACACAAGCAATAACTCCATCATTTGCATCACAACAATCTTAATGCAGCAGTACGATTTCATTCAAGAATTTCCACCGAACATTCCGCCGTCCTCAAAACTAAAACTTTATAGCAGTACCTAAGGTTATTCGAGGTAATCTTCGACACGAACACTATTATTCGTTTCAAAGCTTTCGCGTATCTTTCCTCGTTTCAAGAAGAATGTGAATGGCATCCAACAACTGTTATAAATAGGCAAAGACTTGTCTGAAATAGACTTTCAATGTTCTCGAATACGTTTAAATTGTTACCTTTTCCCAATTTATTCAAAGTAATGTCAATAACTAAAAATAAATGAAGTTCTTCAGAAGGCCAGGTAGGCGTAGGTAGAGATTTTGACCTCATTGTTTCTTTCCCCATTATTGGGCTAAACGAGCGCAGAAAGATTAGGAATTAGGTTTGGGTTAATCCGCTTCAAATAATCCAAACAAATATGAATACGTTTCGAATGACCTAAATGAGAGCTTGAAAAGAGAAAATCAATTGAAAGAGGCACATTATCAGAAGAGATTAACTTTTGGAAATGAAATGTTTCAACTTTCCACTTTGTTTTCAAGTTTCTGTATTGTAAAGCATTTTGATTACTTAGAATTCAGAAAAAATGATAATAATGATAAAATGAACATATAGTATGCAGGATTCTGTTATAAAATACAGTGGCTACCAAAAGTAAGGGTTCGGATCTTCGGTTATTGCTATCAGATTGTCAAGCTTTGGTGTTCTTGATAACAAATTAGTGCACGTTGATTTATTACGTGATTTGGAAATTTCTTGACAGACAGATTGGTTTTTTGAAGTAATATTTGGGAAAATATTCCACGGCGGTTGAATCTGACGATATTGCTGATCTACCAATCCATCGTAACTTTTTGGAAGGCCTGTATAGATTTTCGTGAAGGTTGATTTCAGAGACAATATGGTCAAATCACTCCATATAAAAACAATCAAATATGTTGTTGGATTTCGAGTCTTCAAAAATGTTGAATGAAAAGTTTGCGATTTGAGTATTGGTATTCCAAAAAACTGGCCCATGTTTTTCAGTTGTTCAGGAAATTAAAAAAAAACCTACATATATGTATTGTAATTTTGCGGACAGTTTGTGACAGTATTGATACTGAAATCAAGTATTAATTCAATGATTTTAATGTTCTGACGCTATAGTTATGATCATTATCTCAAAATAAACTTCAAAGGTGTATTTTTACTAGCTGTAATGAAGAAAGTTAAAAGTACAACAGATTTTTAGCGAATCGAAAAAAGTAACAATATTTAACAACTGGGGAGAAACGTACAAAAAAAAATTTCAATCGTAAAACTTTTTTTGTCATTATCTTCTGGTCATAATCTTCAAGAGGAAGATTGATCTTCCTCTTGAAGATAATCACTTGGTGATCGAAACACTTGTCGAGGTGTTACTGATGTTGGGAAAAAACTCCAGTAATATTTATTATGCTCAAACTTTGGAGAAGCATTTTGAATCAAAATTAAAATGTTTTCAAAATATGTGAATCTAGTAGTAACGAATGTTCAACTGCATATTGGCATAATTGTTACGTCACACTTTGGAATGCATAGCATATGAGTGTGAACAAAATATGCATCAATTGCATCTTACACCAAAAATATTAAGGCTTTCATCTTGGAGTTAGTTATAAACTTGTATAAATCTTTATTTTGACAACCCTAATTCTGAATTTCTAAATCATGCCCTAACTAAGTCTGAGTTTGATAATATACACGGTTGAAATAGTTAATTAAAAATGCAAATTATTTATAATTACATATTTATCAGCACGACATCATCTGGAGATGATGTGCTGCAGGTTTTTCCGGATTTTCCTGCAGCTGAAAAAGAAAATGCGCCACTGGAATCAATCAAGTCGCCCCGGAGCGCCAATTCATTTTTTGTTGTTGTTGTTGCATAATTTCATAATTTGTTCAACTATTTTTATATGTTTCTATAATTAAAAATTAAAAAAATATAAAAAAAAACAAAAAAATTGAACAAAAGTTATAGAGAATTTAACCCCTTACAATATGAATACAAATGGCGAAACATTGGCAATAGATATGTAAAAAATTGAATTTTTGACCGCTGACCTTGGAGTATCTGTAGCCGCGAAAAGTAAGTTTTGAGACAAGTTTTAGGGTGGCAAAAATAAAGGTTCATTCAACTTTATAGCTGACTATCGCTCATTCCGAGATACTTGCCTTCAATTGACTAATATTCCTGGACTATCTATTTTCAGACAAACGAAATAAAACCGAAACTCAGTACCGAACCTCACAAGGTACAAGATAGGGCGACCACAAAACTCATCCAGTGTACACCGAGTGAAACTTCCGGCAGGACATTAACCCCAGCAGAACCCTCCGTTTGAAATGTATGTATACTTTACCCCATGCCATGACGATGCCATCGAACCTTAACAGCTTGACTCGAGCACCAGTTGATGAAAACAGATCCCCAAAATGGGCATATATGTATACAGACACACATGCATTCTATTTCTGACGCGTTCAGGGGCTCTCTATTACGAGGTCGGATGGATAACTTCCTGAACTCTCCAAGAAATATTCGTACTAGACTTTGCTAAAAACACTTCTACGAATTTTTTTTGATAAATGATACTTTCGATGTTTCAGTCATGTGATGTTATAAATTGTTGGCCAACAGTAACTCGAGGAAAAATTCACACAGTATATTGAAAACCTACAATGATCTTGAAATATATTTGACATACTACATTTATGAACTTTGTTTATCAAAGGAATTGTACAATTTGCTTGATCTCAGCTTTTTTCAACCACAAAACCAAAAACCAGAGTTTTAGTGTCAAAATTTCTACACATAAATAATAGACAGCGGCAATCAACAATGCAACAAAAATTAGCAGCTCTTCTATCAACTTTTAAAACGGTCCAATCACAGTATCATTTTTTTCGAATAAAGAATTCAACTTCTCAGAAAGTCTTCACATATGGTTTATCAAATACACGAATAATTTAAAAACCTTATTAACTTAAATCAATGTCAATTGAATGTCATTTTCCTGAATGAGAATAAATTATCCACGTTTAAAGTTCATGAATGTCTAATTTCACATTAGCCAAGAAATTATTCTAAATAAATTTCAAAGAACCCATTATGTTAATGTTATCAGTATTCAAAATTTAAATTAGTGTTTTTGCACGAACACATCAGGTTTTGTGCTAAAAGAAACTTTTGTTCTGAACTCAATTTCCAGACTGCCGTGAAATGAGATAGAAGATCATCAAACCATGCTGATATTTTTATTGTTATCCCATGTTAAAATGTCTTAGTCACTTAGTCTTATGGAACTTAATTCTGTTATATGTCAAATAATGTTCTTATTTCATTGAGTAGCAAAGTGTAAAGGACGTAAACGAAATTTAATTGAAATATGTTATCGTTAGGTTCGTGTAGCTAATTTTCCATCTGCATCAAGAAGTTATTTGAGGACTTTTTTGATTATTCACACATGTGAAGGAGCAGTAAAATAAAAAAGAATATTGAATTTGATGGACCCAAACGTTTCTTGAAAATTCTTAACGAGGAATACGATTTTATTTTCCGAAGTAATAGGAGAGGAAAATATCATTATTAATGAACAACCCTAAAAGTAAACTCCATATCTCTGTTTTCATCTGGATGGAAAACAGCTCAACGGGATATCTCTAGAACCAACAATACAAACGTTGGATTTTGCAATAATGTGTCAGTTGTCGTTGGTGTCAAATTTTTTGGGACCTAGTCTTACTCTCATATTCTTTGTTTTCGATTTACTTAAAAATAAAGAGTCATCAGAAAACCTGAGCAAAATAATGAGTCTGGTATATCGGAGAAGATTACAGTTGGCACATAAAATGAAAAATTAATTCATGATCCACGTACTGGACTGAATCATTCATACGGATGAGGATAATTAGTGGACTCAGAATGGATCCCTGTAGCCCACTGACCGAAACCACAAGTAACGAAGACTAACAAGTGTTCTTGATAATATTGATGAGGCCTACGTACTGTTTTCTATCGAAGAGAAATGTACACCAACAACTTTTTATTCGAATCGAACTTTTTCCGATATCAGTAGGTATAAGTTAGTAAAAGTTCACATAAAATACTTATCTTTTTGTTTTGTCACACGCCACCTGCCCTAATAGCGATAGTTCCCTTTTGGAAGATTGAGGATAAAAATAAAAAAACGTCGCATGTTTATGTTAATCATGATAAAATAATGAAAGAAGAACGGAACCAAAGTCAGACTTTGGAACATAAAATGTCAATGTGCATGTTTTCTTCAGTAGAAAGCGGGGAAGTTGAATTAAGAATGAAAACTGGCCAATGAATAAATGAATAATACAATTATGAGTAGTATCTCAAGTATTCAAATTGTGCAGTTGAAAGTGATAGATGAAACTTTATATACAAAGGACACAAGTGCAATAAAACACAGGATGCAGCTTTGAAAATTCACATGACTATAAATGGATGTTTACGGAAGTAGAAAATGTTTCAGAAAAAAAACCGGAAAATCAATCACAACTGTAATATTTTTTGGTTCGTTCTGATAACCTTTTGTCTTTCACTGAACAGTCTGACTTATTTCTTATTTTCTGATATATTGATAGAAAACTTTGGAATTTTCTTCAATTTCCCTGAACATAAACAAAAAGTTCAAAGTGACAAACAAACCAATTTCAGTTGAAGGTTTGCTTTCTCCTAATCATATGGCAATACTAATTTTGTTGATGAGAAGTCAACTTGGAGTCTCTTGGTCTTGAAGTCTCTTGGACCTAGATCTGGTAATGTGGATGATCAAGCAGTTCATATAGTTTGTTTGAAGGTGATTGACATTGTTTCATGATGAATTTTATCCTACTAAGTCTGCTATAGCAAAAGAATGCGGTATATGTAGAAATTTGGACATGAGAAAGCTATGCGCAAGAAGGGTGCCGCGTTTGCTCACACTCGAGCAAAAGGGTGTTTGGGGTTCACAGCAACAAAGCAGAATTCTTTCGTCGTTTCATAATCATCACCCAAGATAAAATAACATTCAAAACAGTGGACTGAAAAGGAAAACCGGCTCCAAAGAAGGTGAAGACCGTTTCAATGACCAAAATTGCTACCACAAAAAACCTTATTCGCCAGAGTTAGCTCCTCGGACTATTTCCTGTTCCTGAACTTGAAAATATGGCTCAGAGGTCAAAGATTTTCCAACGATGAAGAAGTGATGTTGGCAGTTGATGACTATATTGAGAAGCAAGACATTTCTTATTATAAAAACGGTATTGAAATTATTGAAAGTCGCTGGGAAAAGTGCATAGAGTTGCAAGAATATCATGTGGAAAATTAAATACATTTTTTCCCAGGATGTTTGTGTTTTCTTTGTTGGGCCGATTCGTACCAAGAATGTGTTACAATTTTTAAGTTTCAAAACTAAAACAAAGCCTGCCTATAACTACAACTACACCCCTGTACAAAAAAAGAACCGCAATTCACGGATGTTATTTTTCAAATAGGGGATAATTATCAGTGTCGAGTTACCCTCGTGCTATTCACGGCTGGCACATTCATCTGAACGATAACGGCAGGTGGCCGTTAAGAAATTACTTGTTTATTTTTTTCAAAACATCCTTCTGCTTACAATAACAATAATTATGATAATACTAACTTTTATGAATTCTCTCGCAGAATAAAAATCGAAAATTCGGTTTCTTGTATGAAATCCGTAATTGTGTTTCATAACGAAGGAGATGAACAGAAGAAATTAATAAACAAATCATCAGGCCTAACCCCAGGTTCGAATTATAATGGGTCAATTTCTACCTGAAATATGAACTCGTGAGCCCACCTACGAAGAATAGATTCAAGTGAAGATATAAACTTTTATTCGCATCTGTCAACAAGATTTAAAACTGTTGAAATATTAAAATGTCACTGAGGTGTATATATAGAAAAAAAATACTCATTTCCGAACGCAACGACAAAAACGTGACAGACAACAATTGTCTGGAGAAGCACTAAATTGAAAATCTCCGTACAAAAACGTTTTCTTTTGTTATATCAAAATATTACGAGCTTCTTATTTTTCCAAGGTAAGAAATGCTATACCCCGCAATTTGTCAAGCCTTGTTCTGCTGAAAGATTTTTAATGCATTTTCAATTAGCCGGCGTTTTTCCTGTCAACAAGGGCTTACTTAATACTTGATAAAAGTGCACTCTTCCATGATACCTTAGAGGAAGCTGAACCGCAGTTGCTTCGGTAAATTGTGACTTCAACGACATTGCTATTGCTTTTACCGCAACTACATACCGACATGTTTGTTGGAATTAGTAAGGTAAAGCTATTACGGTACCGAACTGAGTCGTGGCCTGTGGGAGAAATCGTATCTGCGTAAAGTTTTGGTCGGTGTTTAAAATATGTTTATGCAGATTTCTACACATCTACTGCACATCTTGAGGGAGGGGTTTCTAACCGGCCGTTAAGAAATGGGGTTCTTAAACCCAATCAACTTTAATTTCAACGATGCATAATAATTTCAAGTACCATATCATCGAAAACCTGACCTGATCGAAAATGACGACTCTGAATGACATTAAAATTTATGAAATACGGCGCCTCGCCGCAAGAGTTGAAAAAATTGATTGAAAAAAGTTAGAAGATTGGCTTAAAAGACCAGAAGTTTCTTTCAGGTACAACATGATGTGAATGATATTATTGTAATTTAATACAAACATTTGTAGCACAAACTGAATGAAAAAACACCGATTTTCTTGTAATTGAATGTTCATGTGACAGTAATTATTTCAAAAGTCAAAATATTCATTGTATAGTGGAAATTCTGTTTTTAAACCTTTCTCTCGGGTATCTTTTTCAAACAAGTGGCTTAGCAACAAGAGAAGAAAAAATCCCAAATATTCAATTTGAAAATCATTCGGATTTTTATGTTACCCTGCAACTGGCAAAAATTGAGGTACAATTTTTTGCCAGGGAATCCAGATACCATAGTTTTATATTTTTGAAAAACTTAAGCCTCTACTTTTGACAGTAGTTATTTCAAAAGTCAAAATATTCATTGTATAATACGTTCGATTTATAATACGTTCGATTGTAGATCAAAAAAGGGGAAATTCTGTTTTTTGAACCTTTCTCTCGGGTATCTTTTTCAAACAGGAACAAGCGAAGGAAAAAATCCCAAGTTTTCAATTTGAAAATCATCCGGATTTTTATGTTACCCCGCAACCGACAAAAATTGAGGTGAAATTTTTTGCCGGCGAATCCAGATACAATAGTTAAATATTTTTGAAAAACTTAAGCCTCTACTTTTTTACTGAACTTTCGCAATGCTTTCCAGAACCTCTGTGAAACATTTCAGATAACAATCCGAATCAAGTTAGACGCTAACAGTTTAGAAATACAGATTTCCTCTAAAATTATGTAAAGAAAAAACTCCCTTACCCTTCTCCGAAGCCATAACGGATGTACCCTTGTCCTTCTCTATCATTCACTTTTTTCCCGAATAAACACAGATACACGTACACTTCCGGAAAACTATCAAAACGTCACTTCATGCCTTTTGTGATACGACTAGTTCCTAGTGAAGTGCAGACACAACTGAATTTGTCTTTGCTAAGAATCGAAAATTAATTATTGAAACTTCATCAAAATTACCTGATTTGAATAATCCCTTTCATGTACCTACTAAGAGAGGGATAGATTGGCATTGCCAAATGAAGAATATGAAAATTGTGAATGTTTACCTAAATCGAAAACACACAGGAACAAAATATTTGGCATCAAAACGTAGGAGAGAGTTTGAAAATGTTATTATGCATAAATAAATGTCCTAAATCTGACGCATGTATAATTTCGAAAAATATAAAAAATTTTCAAATAAGATAAAAATTCAAATGAAAACTGTACTGTTAGTAAAGTAGATTGAATAATTATCTTTCAAAGTTAATTGTAAAATATGTAGATTGAACAAGTCATTTTTGAATCAGGGGTTGGGTTCGAAGGCAGAGGCAGATTTTGGCCTCTGAAACCAAGACAGGTATCTGTACAATTTCTTCGCATTTTTCATAGGTGAAGTTGTTAAATACAGCTAGTTACTGGTAAAAAGTACTTTTTTATGTATGAAAAATACTCTGAGTTTACGCAGAGGACTGAAAAGATTACAGAAAAGCTGTATAAAGTTTTCCATATTTTTTTTTAGATTGTCATAGGTAAGAACCCTGAAAAATCGATAATTTTTTTAATATTCTTTGGGAAATCTTTTCGACATTCTGCTTCTCTATTATTATTCAAAAAATGTAGGGAACTTACTAAGAAAAGAAGAAAGTGATCAACATCTATAGCACAATACTATAATAGTTGGCACTGAATTCTCAGAAATATAATTGCATTGAATTGAAAATATTGTCTTCAAGATTGTGATTCTATATACAGTGTCATCCCCAAAGTATGCACCAAATATGAAACTTATTTATTAAGGGTTTTTCGACAAAATATTATTGTTGATAAAAATGTGTGCATCCCCTAAAACTAAAC
>WOGP01000296.1:0-26873 GCA_015342065.1 Leptinotarsa undecemlineata
ATTCTTTTCTTAATCGATTGATGGTAGTTGGATTTCTGGTTCAGATACTGTCCTGTGTGAGTGGCTTTTCGATATACAGATGTTTCCCATTTGGTGCCGGTTCTCTTCACCAATATGTCTAAGAGTGGCAATTCGTTGTGGACTTCCTTCTCCATTGTGAGAGTGATGGAAGGACTTACGTTGTTGATGTGCTTCAGGAAAGTGTCTACTTCTGCATTTCCATGGTTCCATATTATGAAGGTGTCGATTCCATTGGCGATCCCTCATCTTGCGTAAAGAATTCGTCAACCACCTTCAAACAGACTCTGGATGCTCTCCGTTTTCAGGTTCAACTAAATACACCTCGATATCCACCGTTCAAGAACTCTTTCATTTGGAGAACTGCGTTTATGTGGAATAAACTTCCTGAGAACGTTTTTCCAAATGGATTTAATCTCCAGCTTTTCAAATCCAATGTGAATCGCTACTTTCGCACAGGCACCGCTCTTAGAGTGACTTGGGGAGTTTCCTGTATTACTTGTGTTTTGTCCTTAACAAAACAATCTTTTTCAGTATTTTTTGGTAAAAAAAGCAGTTGCCATCACATGAGCCAAAAGAGAGCGCTATCAACTTTTTCCAAATTGGAAGGGGGATCTTGTGATATTTCGAATGGAGGGTATTTCAATTATCTACACTCTACACAATAAACTTTAGTTTTTCTTTATTTCGTTTGCGAAGTAGTTATTATTGTTTGAATTTTGGACTAAGAATTCCGTTACTGTGCCACCTTATGTCAGAGTTTCTGGAATAGATGTTCCTTGGAAAAACAAATAAATTAGTAACATATATTGCAATAGATGGGTGTTAATTTCAAGGACATAAAACGATAGCATTTTATTTTAACCTTTTATTAGGTATAACATAACAAAATCATTTGAGCAAATGTTCATAATTTTCTCCTTGAACGACAGTGAAAAATGTATTCTCGAACTGATTTTGGAATCTTTCTGGGGTAATGTTGGCACAAGTTATTGAATTTCTGTCTCTTAATTTCCCAAATTAGGAAACATAAACTTTCAATGAATATTATTGGAGTTTTTTCCCAACGCCAAACCGTTATTTTGACACCTCGACACACGTTTCGATCACCAAGTGATCAACTTCTAGAGAAATATCAAATAATTCCAATTGACCATGCCTACCAATCCATATGACTGAGTATGTTCTCCAACCAATCCCTTACAAGGCTAAACAAATGTAGAGTGCATGATCATCTTGTTGGAAAACAACTGCAGTCAGATTTTCGAATGTTTTTTAAAGAATTTTGCATTTGAATATACATCATTCAAACATCATATTAGAGTAGTAGAAGTAGTCGAAAGTATTCGGAATATATAAAACATATTTCCTACGTAATATTGAAATGAGAGTAAGATTGAGAATAAATACCTTATCACGACACTCACATATTTTTAATGAAAAAACTCACCGAATAGGCATCTTATAACACCCAAGCTCGACGGATCGGTTGGCCGATAGAAGTAAAGTACGATATCTTCAAAGGTGACGTGTCTCAGTTTCTTCCAAGTATTTTCCACCATGCGTCCAACTGAATCTCTACATTTCAACTTTTCCCCATTTTCCATATTCCTGCCTGTAAACAAATATATTATTGCACTCACGTTTCATATCAAACATCTACACTCCACTACGATAAAATAATAAACAATCTGGGTGATAATTTGAACTTTGACTTATTGTTTAAGAGAATTAGATGCGCTGCTGCATACGGGGTGAAGTCTAGTAGTTGTTAGATTGTTGGAGGTGAAAAAATTCACAATGTGCTGTATTTTTCCACGACAAATAACTGCCATTCTACGGACATAAAAACGTATTAATGAAATATTTTGTTCCACGTACATCGGTTGAATACTTTAATCTTCAACAGAATACGTTGTGTTTTTAGATATAATGGAACTGGTCGATACTTGATCAAAATCCATAGCGTATTCAAATAAGTGAACATTTTGCGAACTCATTACATTACAGAGGAGAACATTTCTCTTCCAAATGTAACACGTCATAGAATTTTTCCAGTGTAGTGATTCCAATAGCAATGGTGAACAATGCTAAAAAGAGAGATCAGTGAATTAGAATCGGATGCATTTGAATATTGAAACACATAGAGTATGTTTCAATGTATATAAGAATTTACATCTCAAGTTTGCTTTCGAGGGAAACAAACTATTACAAGCCACATCAGGTTCCACCGAAATTCCTTTCTCAAATGTACGTAAAACAGTCAAAAATAAACCTTATGAACGCAAGACGCGATTTGATGCGGGATTACCAAAACCTTCAGATGTTCATCTAATAAAATCATTGAATAAAACAATATACGACTGTTACAAAAGCAATGAGATTCCTATAACTGAAATCAAAAGGAAGAAATTGAATACTTCCGGCCATAACGTGAGCTGCTGTGACAAAACTCTTCAGAATTGGATAAAGAAACTATGTTTCACATTTAAAATAATAAACAAACGTCAAGCATTTGTTTGTGATAACTGGCTATCACCCGAAGACGATTGTGGATACTATCAATCGAAACGTCGTGACGTAACTTGGTTTGAAATCTTTCAATTTTTATTTTTCATTTCTGTTAATAATATTTTTATTTTTCAGCTTTCGTTAATATTTCAATTTTTTTTTGTAGCTTGTATGTTAATTCCTAGTAATTTCAGTTTTTTGTATTTAGTAAAATTGTTTTTTTCGTTTAATCTTTTTATTTTGTCAGGGATTTGAAATCAATTTATATTATATTAGACAATGGAAGTCCAAACTGATGTAATACAAACGTGAAGCAGTTATGGAAAGCAGAAACATAGTGGAATTGCGTAACAAATACTTAGAACACATAACTAAATATAGACAAGAACAACATCAAATTTTTTATTTGGACGAAACTTGGTATGACACTCACGACACAGTTACGAAAGGGGGACTGATGGTTCATGAAAGTGTACGCCTAAGATGCCTGCAAACAAAGGATGGCGACTAATCAGTGTGCATTGTGGAGGAAGTAAAGAATGGATTCTTTGAAAATATGTGGAAAAAACTTGAGAACTGCAATAATGACTATCATGAGAACATCGAAGTAAATATTCTTGAGAAGCGGTTTGATAACACGTTGATCCTGAATTTGGATGCGAATAGTGTAATAGTTCTTGACAACGCATCCTATCATTCGTGACAGCTCATCAAAGTACCGAATAAAAATTCGAGGAAAGATGAAATACAAAGTTTTTCAATGGATATAAATTTGTATTTTGAAGATTATTATACCAAAAACAAACTACTTCAAGTTTTACAGACATTTCAAAAAGTGTATTTTCTTGAGAGTATTGCTGAAAGGCATGGATGGACACACCATACTGAGACTTCCACCCTATTTTTGTGTTTTCAATCCCATCGAGTTGATTTGGGGAAATCATCAGGCGTAAAAATTATTTTCCAAAATTTAATAAGAACGTAATAGAGCTAATTAAAGAAGAAGTATTTAATATTAGCGAAAAAGATTGACAGAAAAGGATTAAAAACGTTATTTTAGTTGAAAAAGACTATATGAAGATTGGACACTTCCATATTAATGGTGGAAATAATCCATTATTGATTTAAGTGACGACAGTGATAGTGAAACAGAGAATATGGAAGAGGAATTATCAGAAGCTTTCGAAGAAAGTTATTTAAGTGTTTTTGAAACGATCTATTATTTATAAATGTGAGTAAGTAGTATTCAGAAGTATTTTCAATCATCAATCTGTTTTTTAATCCCTATTTATTGTGATTCTCATATAATCAGAAATGATTATTGAATAACGAAATCAGTTAGCTCTCTAACTATATTAATAAAAGGGAACTGTTGGAAGGTATATTGCACTATATCGTTTATTTGAACTATACATATCGTTATCTATAGTTGTATTGGATTGCCGAAGATCGTTGAAACAACACGTTAATCAAATATTGAACAAAAGTAATTTTTTATGAAGAAAATCTGAATTTTTTATCGACCTTTTCTTGGGTTTGTTTACCTTCCACATGCTGAAGATGTGCTGGAGAACTTTATTCACGTGTAGGAAGGGCAAACTTTTTAGTTCGTTACTGCGTAAATTTATACGTTACTGCGTAAATTCAGCATTCTTCACGAAGAGAAATATACTTTTCAGTAACTTGTATTCAATAATTTCGCCTATTAAAAAAGAGATGAGAAATTATACAGATACTCAACGTTCCGGAGGTTAATTCATAATTAATAAACTCCGACCAAAGTCTAATTGGAAGTAAGAAAAAAAGATAACTTTAGCTCAGACCAATCATTTTATTTTTCCTGAATTGTGGGGACAAAGTGGGAGAGATACTGTTGTGATCTAATGTAATATCCTGTATGACCTTGTAATTACAAAATTCATTTGTCACTCAATATCAGAACGCTCATATGTCAGAATGACAGATGAGTTTAACATTTTTCATCACTGAAAATAAAACATCATTTCTCTGAAAATAGAAGTGGGTAGGTACTTAGTCTACCGCGCCTAACCACTAGAAAACAAAGACAAAAAAGCAGAAAAAAACTTCCTCATCAGCAATCCCGTCCACCATGCACTTGAAGCTGAATTTTCTCTTTGAATTTACATTCTACCTAATTGAACTGACCTAGTTTATCTCAACTCGTTTCAATTATTTCCAGTTATCAGTTTTACAGTTCTGGGCCCATAACCTGTTTTTATTCAAACATAATGGTTGTAATTCAGAATGATTTCAAAGTCGGTAAATATACTTTAATATTTCAACTTTAAAAAACATAAGAGGTGACAGATTCAACAGTGTTTTTATGGAAATAAAAAATCATAAACTTATAAATTAAATTCAACAATATTGAATGATAAGTGATAAAAAATGAAATTATGGACCATCTATTTGAGCATTTACACTAAAACTGTTTTTGTTTTACTACTCTCTTGTTAGTCATGCAAAAAACTGACCAAACTTTTGTAATGATAAGTATGGCTATGAATATTAGTCCAAAAGTTACTGTGAAAATATCCAACATGTAATACTGGTACCAGGAAAGATCTGTGTAGGTAACTCTTAAATGTCTCGCTCCTTTATGCCTAATGACATACTCGACCCAATAGACAGCAGTGTCTATGGGTTTAACTTGTCTGTCATGCATAATTTGAGATCGGGCCTGAACATTTTCACGATATCTGTAACAAACAAATAAACTTAAGTTTGTACAATTACTTGAAATTTTTATTTTTTACCTTAGTTTGAGTCAGTGAACAAAGGAAATAATATAAAGAAAGTTCATCATCATGTTTGTCAAAAACTATAGAGTAGAGTATATAGTGATTCAATTAAAGTCGCAAACATTTGTTTTTTATATTAACACGCTTGCATGAATCAGACATTGGTAGAAATAATGCTAATGATCAAAGAGAACAAAATCCGGGTTAGTGGCCAAATGGAACCTGAAGTACCAAACGTTTTGTCCGCGCGCTACTACGGTAGAAACGTCAATAGTATAGTGTGTGCCAACTAAGATGAGTCAGCGCAGAAACGTAAAATCGTTCTGTGTTGTAAGTAATATTTCGTATTACTTAAGTAATACTTCGCCCTCTTAAGTAATATTTCGTATCATCAGCTGTCTTCTGGGGCGGGTACAATTTGGTTTTAAATTCGCATCAAATCTATGATTTGGTGATTTTGTGGGTCATTGGAACGGTTATAGGAGCATTTTGATCGGTGTGAACTCCTAGTGGAACGCAATACGCTATACAAAAGGTATGAGTTGTGTGTTGTGTGAAATTTATGCCGCATGCCGATGATAAGAATGTGCGAGGTTGTTGCTTTCAGTTAGCGGGCTATGCGAGCAACAAGCGCTGCGCTGCGTTCTTCTCTCTCTCAATTTAAAATTTGTTGACATGAAAATCACCTAATCTGGTGATAAATAACCAGCATTGGCAACGTTTTAGCAAGCTACGTTTTCACTCCTATCTATAATTTCGAAGGATGGTATGAGTGATAGTGGGGACGACGATGGGGTCGATGGTGGGGGAGATGGTGAGGGAGATAGTGGGTTATCAATGCAAATGCTCACCAAAACGTTTGGTTTTACTTTATAGTTCGGGAGACAGCGACAGCAATTTCGCACTAATTCCTACAAAGCTGATTTGATCTCATTTTGTAGTTTTGATATGGCAAGTAAACGGAACGGCAGTCTACCACGCCAATATGGGGGCAAACAATAATAATAATTTTTCAAACGTATAAATAAATAATATGTAAATGCCTTATTTCTACAAGTATGAAACTTTATAGAGTGCTCAATGATACATAAAAATGCAGTATAATGATAGTCTACCTCGTCGGAGGGGAGGCCATCATAGGTCTACAACCCACGTAAGATGTTCAGAAATTAATTTTTTTGACTTATTACTACAAGGCTGACATTTTTTTCTCAAATACTTTAGTTCATAAGAGAACTAAAAAAATAAGTCTGTCGATTATATAAAGGTGCAAAGCCTTGATAGACGCAATGGAATGAACGATCTCCCTAGCGCAGCCGCCACGCCGATTCGCTAAGTCGCTCTAAATGATTGCATACCGGGATTAAATTAATATTTACGAAGCTGCTTTTTATCTATCGGCATTTAATGATAATTATTGTAAACTAAAAGCGTTAGCGAGCGAGGTTTTTGGTAGTATAAATGTTAATATAATAAAACTTTTAAATTAATTTTTTTAATAACTAAAAGTTTTTTCTTCTTTTATGCAGAATAATTAAATTTTAACTGGAAACATTTCGAATAGAATTGATAAACAGTAATATAATTAATGTAATTTTTTATACATTTTCGATATTTCTTTAGGATAACAGAGAATAAAGAAATAAATAAAGAGAATAATAGTTCGTGGTTACGAGTGTAGGCAGACATAAAAATTGAGGGTGTTTATACAATTTTTTTCATGATACTTTATATTTAATAAAAATTGAATGCTAATAAATGGGGGCATAAAGTCGATAGGATTATGAAAAATGAACTAAATTTCGGTCAGTGAAGTGTAATGAAATAATACATGAGTTCAATACAGGAAAAATAAAAAAAATTATATACGAATATGTTGAAATTCTTGTACCTATCATCTTTTTTACTTGAGTCGTTTGAATCGTTAATTATATTTCACATGTTTGTTCTCCAATATAAAACCCACTGTAGTATATTCTCGTCCCACGATCGTGTAACAACATTTTGTAAAGATACATTTTTTTCTCCAGTATATGTCTCACCGCCCAGGGCCGTAGCGAAAAGAAAAACAAGTGGGGGAGGGAATCCAAATTTTCCCAACCCCACCAGCAAAATTTCCTAACTTTCGAAAAAATGATATAAAGTTGAGGGATTAGTTACTACTATAATATATTAATTTTCTTACTAAGCTATCCAAAGATTGGCTGAATGCTTATGCTCCTTAGGGTATGCGCAAACAAAAATAAATTTTGGTAATTATGAAAATAATGATGGAAATTATTCTAGTTTGGACCAAGGTCCTTGGTCTTCCATCATATCCACCATGTATAGGAATATTCAATACAAATTGAAGGAAACAACACTAACATTGTGCTTATGATGCATTGTTTGGAACCTTTGCTGTTGTAATGAATATAACAATATTGTGCTTATTGTTTTCTACTATTATTTTTTCTATCTTCACGGCCCGAAATTTCCCAACTTTTCTAAGTCGAATAAAAAGCAAAAAGTTGGGAATTTTGTAAAATTGTCACTTCAAAATTTGTGAACTGTTCAACTGTTCTCTTACTTGGGAGAAATTAAACTTTTTTGAAGTTTTCAAACAACTGAGAATTTTAAAGTGTGAGATCTCCAAGTTATGCATGTTGGGAAATCCCAACCTTGTCCTGGTTTTTTCCCTTTCCTTATTACCTCTTCCTTTATTTCCTCTCATTTTGAATTTTTTATACATTTTTTTACTATTATTTTTTTCTATCTTCACTTCCCAACGTTTACCAACTTTTTCCCAAGTTGAAAAAGCAGGGGGAAGTCCCCCCCTTCCAGTCCCCCCTCCTCCCCATGGCGACAGCTCTGACAAAACCACTTTTATTTTGACAAAAAAATACTATTTGAAAATCCAAAATTGATGAATTATATGTTTCATAACTGAAAATTATCAATACATTCAGGGGGAGATGCCATCACCTTCACTTTTTAGGTTAGCACCACTGATGAGACTTGGTGGGTCAAAACAGCGCTGTTTGGTGTTGGCTCACAAATCCATTGAGTTGCTTGGTAGTGAAAGCTGCAGTGATAGACAGAGGACGAATTATGTTCGGCGGTGGATGTCGAAGCTTAGCTCTGCAACTGACCGCCTTGGGGAGCCTCGTTTATGCTTGAAATTCGGGAATTGAGTCTTCTGTCGATTCCATAGATGGCTGCGTCTCAGGGGGATATGCCAACACCTTCATACATTATGTAATGTTACTGGGGATAAAAAACAATCAATGATTGTACATATCTAATGATTTTTATTTAGTCAACTGCCTGGAAAGTTATGAGTTGTTTGCATCAGGAATATTGATAAAAATACACTCCAACGAAAAGACAACATTTATTAATATTATAACTATATATACATTTCATAACATAAAAAATGTTCACATGTTGATTACTACTAGAAGTTATATTTTCAAAACGAAGGACCGATTCTCAATGTACAAGTTGTTAAACTAATATAAAAATATAACAGTATCAGAAAAATTGCGGAGATATGTATATATAAGAAGCTGCAGGTGGCAATACAATCGAATTTTATTAAAATTCCTTTTAGAAAATTCATTTTATCACAATAACAACTGAATAATAAGTATTTTTTACAAACTATACAGTGTAATCACAAGTCTGTTCATTATTTACAAAATTCAGAACGTGTCAAAAAGGGAAAAAATCAACTTAAACCACATAATAACCTCGAAAGAAGTTGAAAGCTTTCAAGTGAAAATCTAAGAGGATGAATACATACACAATAACAGAGTCCTATGAAAATCTACAAATGAATTGAAAATTACGTTTTCGTTAGGTTTGAGTTGTTGAAAGTACATTTTTGGAGTGAAAATAATAATTCAATTTACATATTAAGAGTGTATATTATCACACCTCAGATTCTAGTAATGCTGCTTTCTAGATCTCAAAACCTATTTCTTTGAATAGCTGAAAAAAACCCAAACTAATCTGTCTATATAGAACAGATTACTGAACACAAAAGATCGATGTCAAAAATGTATGTTATTTGTTTCAAAAACTACACCTCACGATTTGATTTCCACAAACTTTATTTGAAAAATATATCACATGTTTCGCTAGCAGAGTAGCTTTATCAAGTGATTTGAATACTTCAAGTTTTTTCTTACACTAATATTTATAGGTATACTACAGGTAACCATAATTGAGGCTACCTCCATAAAATTACCTGGACCTCTACCCAAGAGACAATTAGATACTTTTCATAAGGATATTATCAAAATTCATGAAAACATTAAATTTAGTATTGAAATAGAAGCAGACAACTCAATCAATTTCTTGGACTTAACAATTAGTAGAATGCACAACAAACATGATTTTACAATTTATCACAAACCATCCTATACTATACATTACGATTCTACCCATCCTTATCAACAAAAAGTAGCAGCTTATAATAGTATGATTCACCAGAATAATCAATGTTCCTTTTTCAATAGATAATTTCAATGAAAAACTTGATATCATCAAGCAAATTGCGGTTAACAATGGGTTTAAAGCCGAATTAATAAACAAAATATTTGCTAAAAAAGTCTACGCAAAAGCGATTCGAGACGTTTTTCCTATTGATAAGGTAGATAATAAAAATTATAGACCTTTAAAAAACTGGCATAATTTTTGAGGAAACGAGATATTAAAATTGCATATAGAACAAGTAATACCTTGGGAAAGTTAGTTAAAAATAATAAAGACAAAACATCCAAATTCGAGAAATCAAGTGTATATAAATTGAAGTGTTCAACGTGTCCCAGGGTATATATTGGTCAAACTGGTAGAACATTTAGGAATCGAATCCTGGAACATCATACGAGCTATGCAAATATAAAAACAAATTCAACATATTCAAATCATCTTCTAGAAGGAAATCATATCTTTAACGAAGAGTTCAAAATTTTGCACATGAATAAAGGTTTGGAACTCAATCATTTGGAAGCAATTGAAATTCACAAACCTAAAAATTTAAACATTCTAATAAATGACCAATTAGATTTGAATAGATCACCTTTATTGAACTTGTTTTCTTAAAAACCGAGAAAAAATTATTATTGATGTAGAAGTGAGGTAATATGCTTCAGGTGATCATAATTGAACAGGTACTTTAGATAGAGGTTAAGATAATTTTTTGGAGGTAGTATCAATTATGGTTACCCGTAGTATATACATGTTAGTGTAAGAAACAACTTGGAGTATTCAAATCACTTGATGAAGCTACTGTGTTAGCGAAACAAGTTGATATATTTTTGTGGAGATCAAATCGTGAAGTGTAGTTTTTGAATTTCTATGGATCTTAATCAATTCACGGCTGAATCAATCAGAAAATTATGTTGTTTGATACATTTTTTTACCACCATAACCCCTTCCAATCTCTATAGGTTTTAATATAGAGTGGTATAGGTATAGGAAGAGAACAGCTGCGTGTTAAGGACATTATAGCGGAGAAGAGATTATGTCTGCAAAAGTACTGGAAAGAAAGTAAGATAAACTTTCATCAACCAGATGAAAGATTAGTGTATCATCGTTTTTAAAAAAAAATTGTTTCAACTTCGATAAGCCAAGTAATTCAAAGACACTTAAAAGTTGTTTGACCCAATACAAATCCAGAACTGAAAGTTAAATTAAAAAACAAAATTGACAAATTCACTATACCGAGCATTTGAATGAAATAATAACGCAATAAACTCGAGAAAGAAACATTTTATTACTAGCTTTCGTATAATATGAATTGTGTAATGTAATAAATTTCGGGGTTCGATTTTATTCAAGTTTATTTTTTTTAATTTGTACTCGTATATATAAGAGCTTGTATTTAAAATGTTTTTTGCTGTGATTTCTTAGGAATTAGTTCTTTGGGAAAAAGTTTGGTTTTTTACTTCTCTATAATCAAAAAATAATTCTTCTTAATGCTGTAGAAGTAGCCAAAAAGCTATTCCCAACGAAATAAATGTTTACATTTTATTTCCTTATGGAAATTAGTTATCATCAGTTCGTTTAGTGTGTCAGCTTTTCTAATTTTCATTTCAGGTCAACTGGGAAGTTTAAATTGTATACAACTCGTAAACGATAGACAAAAAAACAACTCAAACCTGAGATTATACAAACGGTTGATACATTTGTGACATTTATCAATATACCTGTAGGAAAAGTAGTATACTTGAACTAAAAATAAATTATATAAAACAAATTACCAAATGGTACTTAGATAAGAACCTTTACTGGATAAAATTGGAAAACAAACGCCTTTCATTATGACACTTCCTACAAGAAACGAGTAAATTCATTTTGATACTCATATCTTGCTAAAATAAATTTACTCAGTAAATTCAATTTTGCATGTGGCATCATTTCCAATTAAATTTTAGTTCGTATACTATTTCAGATCTTACAGAAGTATAAATAAAATAAAGTTAAATACGTATTTATATTTTTTGTTGCGTCGAAAACGTCTGTAGAGTTTTTTGGCAAGTTAGACTAGCACAAAAGAGATCCTCATATATGTTGTCACTTTTCCACTCACTGCACAGACCAGACGAAGGACCCAGGTTTATGTGACATGTAGGTGTCTATCATTTGTAAACATTTTGTCAATTCAATTTCAAACGAGATGTTATATCTCGAAAACTTGGACATATATGTTTTGAAGAAAACATTTATGTAAACGACTGTTTTCAATTCTGAGCAACATTTTCCATCAGAAAAATAAATTTAAATATATGAAGCTAACTACTCAACAGTTCAATATGAGGTGAATAAATTATTTAGCCTGCAGATATTTTAAAATTGTCCAATTGATTAGATTCTAATGTTGCCTTTGAAATATCGTATATGTTTTCAGTTGGATTGTTTGATAATTAAATAATGTGACAACAAACAATAAACCAATTGTATATTGCATTCTGAAGCTGATTCTCTAGCAAGTAATTCAATAAATTTACCGGAAGCACAGAAGAATCACTTTTTATTGTATTTGTTTCTTGAAAATGGCACTTCTGTGTTTCCTATTAAATGGACGAGGAAAAAGGTGGCTCTCTTGAACCTTATAAAATAGACAATCGTAAGGTCGAGAAAGTGAGGACGTTTTATGGAAAATAGGCCAAATTCTGAAAGAAAAATCTTTTTTGTTTAATGAAATTTGAAACGATTCGGAATATTTGAATCATAATATTGAATATTTTCGAAACTATGTCGAATGTTCACCAAAAATGTTTAATTGAAATTTTATATTGGCTTGGGTACATTGGTAATAGTGAGGTTTCCATTCTGAAGATGAAGGTAAGTGACTAATTAAGAAAAATGTATCATTTCAGAAAACAATTACGAACAGACAGATGAATAGACAATAAATCTAACGCAAATGTTGAACTCATAACTCCTTAAGAGTTGATTGCGTAGTTTTTCAAGAGGAAGAATCTGATATGATTTTCCACAAAATCTTTTGTCACTCCTCTGTTCCACCATTTCCCTTGTAGTAAAATGTTCATTTCGATGTTCAACTTCATTGAATTGATAAAGAATATCAGGAAAAATCACTATCCAAGAGACTTATCTTGGATTACTGACTGTTGCAACTCATAATTCAAAGTTATCATAGTGGTGTTCTTTGAAATATGTTTATACGAGATATGGATATTTTTAAGGTTATTTCAGTTTTGAAAGGTAAATTTGGTTTAACAGATATTATGTATGAAGACTTGCTCTAAAACGTTTCGAGTCAATGTGAGAAAACCAAAATACCATATGATACCTTTCCTCGCGTTATTTGCCATTGAAAAACTTCTCAAAATACCAAATTTTTTGGGGTTTTATTTCTGAAATTGCTCAAAAAATCCTATATAGCATTTGAAACATATATTTACGTCATTGAAACAAATATATTTATGGTTCCAGTATAAGCAACAACTAGGCTAGTGAAGTTTTGCAAAATTCAAATTTTCTGCCGAGATAATATTCACCTTGTTCAACAATACAATTAAACTTGACCAAAGGGGATTCTGAAAATATTAATTGCTTATAACGATGTTCACTTTAGGTCTTCAGAATCAAAAGATCAAAGATATATTAGGGACAATGCATAATAATTTTGATGAATGTGCCGTTTTACTTGTTTTGTAAAGTTAAGAAACTATATTGAATCTAAAAATTGTTAAATAAAGTGAAACTACTGAATTGATAAAATAGATATATACGAAGCTATTGATGCAATTTGTTTTTTGTTCGTATACAAATGAGTGAAAACTTTCCAATTTTTTGATTTTATATCGATTGCCATTTTTCATTGCTTTGCAGTTTTGAGTATTTTTAGAATTTGAGAGAATTTGAATTTGAGAGTCACTGAGAAGCATTTTTTAGAGATTTGCAATTATGTAATTCGATATTATAATGTTTCGAAGTAATGGTTGATCATATATAGGTACCACTTTTTGTGGAAATAGTTTGAAAATTTCTTGATATTTTTCTTCACTTTCCAAATTTCCAAATTCAACACATTTTTGAAGGAATTATATAACTTCGAAAAGCTCTTTGTAATTCTTATTCCTCTATTTGAAAATACAAGAAACTTGTGAACAAAAAACCTTCAAGAATGGTGACTCTCCGGAAATTGGGTTGAAAGAAAGATATTGTGAAATGTATATACTTTCAAATATTTTGCGTATTCTGCAAATATTGCTGTATATGTTGGCGAGAAATTTTTTATTGAAAATTGAAAAATGATAAAAAATTTAAATGAAATCAACACAATTCTTTCATGATGATAATTCTTTTCTACTTCACCCCTCATCATTTTGGCATAGATGTCCTTACGATATCTTCGAAAAAATTTTTTAAAATGAATGAAGTGATTTTTTCATGATGATGGTAGTTTTTCTTTATAAAATCTGCAATTTTAGAATTTTCGTTAACAAGTTGATTCTAAATGAGGCGTGCTTTTACAAGAACAGTGGTTAATGTGATTTCTATAACAAATTTTCTATACCTACCATTTTAACGACTTTAATGGTATATATTTACTGCACATTTGATCGAATATATTTCTGAAGTGTGCGATCTATTATATTTAATTATTGCTTTTGATTTGCTTACCGCATGCCTTCATTTGTTTTGGAATCTGTCTGAAATCGGTTTTTCCATTGAACACTATCTGTCTCAAAACTCAAAACTTCTGCAAGCTGAGGATTAACGAGATTTTACCTTTTAACGTGCGATTCGTAGCACATTTTCTGTGGTATGCTTTGTTGATAAGGCAAGCATATGCTCTTTGTACCCCCATTTCAAAATTCATTGTTAATTTCCAATCCGAGTACCTCTTCTTTTTTTCAATAATTTTTCTATTACTTTTTTGGATTACCTCCATGTAATGTATTTTTTGATCTGGTAATATGCAAGTTCAAGAATTGTATGAATTATTGGCAATTATCATTCTGCCCGACCTTAGCAAATTTTGAGATAATTTTATCACAATATTAGTTCGCACTGAAGCAGCTCCATCGTGTTCTTGGCCAGCATAAATTTCAGGAACATCCGTGACTGAATAGTTTTCGCCATATTTATGGGTTTTCTTAGGAGTATATTGTTTTATCACTAATTCATAAATATTCATAAATAAAAGGGGTGTAAACGGCTTGTAACCTCAGGGCTAGTACTGTAGTGTCACCAAGATTTATCCAAAGCCTCGGTAGATAATAACATTATCGCGAGGTGGGTTAAAGGGCACCACAGAAGTAAAGGTAATCGCATAGCCGACTCTTTAGCCAAGGAAGCGGCTGGACTAAGAATTTTAGGACTTGATGACTTCGACAATTGCGGAACTAGCCAAATGTTACACCCATGCTCAATCCCTGAAGAGATGGGATGGAATCAAAGGATGCAATTTTGCCAGGATCATGCTGGGCAACCCTGAGTAGAGAATGTGTGTTCATCTAGTCTTGGCTTAGACCTGCGGATATAAAAGAAATGTCTCCAAGTGACCTGTTCACCTTCCTAGAAAGGACAGGATGGACGATGACCTAAGTGGACAACTCCTCGGGAGGATACAGATACAGGAGCGAAATACCATCAATAGTGAATATTAAATAGTTTTATCGGAGCATTTGAAGGACGAAATGGCGAAGACAACACACCGTGTCACAAGTCAATCAAAACAATGGAAAAACTACATGAATTGTACTTCGAATTGCTCCAACATCCACCGTATTCGCCAGATTTTGCTTCCAGCGACTATTGGCTGTTCGCATACCTCAAAAAAATGCTCACCGGTAAGAAATTTCCCTCGAATGAAGATGTTATTGCTGAAACCGAAGCCTATTTTGAGGCAAAAGATAAATCGTTCTACAAAAGAGGTGTTGAAATGTTACAGCCGCGCTGGAATGATTGTGTAGCTCATGATGGAGATAACGTTGATGAATAGGTCCGGAAGTTTTCAACGCAGATGTTACATTAAAGATTTTCATCAAGTATTTTTTACATATCTTGAAATCTACCTGATCACTGTCTGTCGATTTGTCATTTGACACTTTTTCAATCCTTCAATTGACATTTTCGAAATTTATCAAATCAAATTTTCTCTAAAACCAAATTGCTTGTCAGAAATAATATGGAACTTTTCAAAGTACAGAACCTTTTGAAGTACAGTACTATTTGAAAAGTTCATTGAATATTTCTGGTTTATTTTTCATTTACTAATTTGTAATTTTGATGATGATGTTCTCCGCAAAACAGAACATCAAAAGCGAAAATTAAATATGCACTTCGTAATTAATTTATATGCTAATATGAACATAACGAATGGATTGGAAAATCTCTGCTAGCAAGACTTTCCTTGTTTGTAAATGGGCGAAGTCGCTTGTGTATAATATGATGAAGGTGCCAGTATATAAAATGTTCCGTGTAATAAGAAAAAATACTCTTTTAATCAGTAACAATATGAGTTGTACCGCCAGAGTTGAAAAAAATTTGCTCCTTTAGCAGCTGCGATCCTTTTTTTTTCGCTCGGTGCAAGTTAATATTCATTATTAACATATATTTCTTCCAGTTGAACTCTAAAGCACAATTTTTGAATATATAGTTCACAGTACTTATAATCCTCGACAGAAAGAAGACCTATTTCGAAACAATTGATAACAGAATGTAACCAACGGGTAGATAAAATCATTATAAATGACGTGTTAAAACGTTTAAACACTACGAGCATTGTTAAAACATGAATAATATGTTCAAATACAATGAGAGAAAATGTTGTTCAGGCTGTACCAAAATTTAAGTGTCTGTAGAACTTTTGAAGACGGCGGAGTATTGAATCTGTATCCAACCAAAACCTGGCCAGATCCATTTGGAAAAACGTTCTCAGAAAGTTTGTTCCACATAAACTCAGTTCTCCAAATGAAAGAGTTCTTAAACAGTGAAGTTCGAGGTGTACTGAGTTGAACATCAAAACAATGAGTAGCCACATTTCGTCGCGTATTTCTGATATCTACCGCTCTTGATGCAATCAAATGTGTCAACACCTTCCCTGAAAGTATCCATATAAGAGAGATAAATCTCCAACCTTTCTTCGATGTTCCAGACTATCAAGGTTGTAAGTGATATTGGCACCTCCAATCAGGCGGATGGCTCTTTTCTGGATGGAATCCAGCAGCTTCAGGGTATGCTTAGGGACGGAGCTCCATACATGAGAACAATACTCCAAAGAAGTTGCTGGAGTGTGTACAGTTTTCTGTTTTGGAACACTGTTCCAATCTTTTGAGAAGCAGCTTTTGCAATTGCAGCGACATGATTGTGCTAAGCCATATTGGTGTCCATTTTAACTCCCAACAAACTTATCGAAGCGGAAAGTGGGATTGTCTGACCCGACATTATTATATCCAGTTCGGAGACATTTATCTTTTTGGAGAAAACCGTTGCCTGGGTTTTTGTGGCATTTAATTGAACCTTGGAACTTTCACTCTAATTCGTAATGACCTTTAGATTCTCATAAAGATATGCAACCTTCTGCTACCGGTGAAGATGTGTCTCTGTAGCCGATGTCCTGGAATCCAAATGGAATGGCGGTCACGGTCAGTTTTGTTTCTGAATAAAAATCGAAAAAGTCAAATTAAATCTCATTTTGCCTAAAATAAGAAGGTTGCCCAAACACTTTGCAGTGTACATTGAAAAATGTGTCGTATTTCCGTGAAATATGTAAATGAAGAGTTTTTTTTGCAATAATGCATTAAATGCACCGAAGGTACAGAAAAAACAAAGACAAAGCCGCCTTCTGCACCAGCATTGTTTATTGCAGCCCACTGACTTTGCTACATCAATAATTGACAGACGCTTGTCAATCCACCCATAGGCGCAAATATGCGACATTTGTGCATGTTCATAAATAATCCCGGCTTTTTCATAAAATATCTCAACTCTGATGAAACTCCTAAACTGCATGCAACCTCACCTGAGCGTAAAACAAAGCTGCAGTTAACTACAAAGAATTCCTAGTAGGATGATGTGATATAAAGCTCACGGTTTTAATTTTTTTGTTTGTTTTCTATTTCGTGCTTACACTTCATAAGCCAGTCACTTGCGGATTTTCTCGTTCGGATCAGTGGAAATGAAAATGGCGGTGAAACGCGATGCGATTTCACACGCCAGGGTGGAGTTTATCGTACCGGGGGGTCGTATTGGATATCCTGGTGATGTGGTTTTTTAATTCAAAATTCGTGATTGGAAATCGAAACAAAAAGCAGACTAGAGAACCAAATATTTGATAGGTATGTTATTGTGCAGAGCCTGGGTTATCCTACAGTCATATAGATTAAAGAGTTTCAAGCCATTCCTTATGGAAAAACACGGGCAACTTTGAGCAGGTCCATTATGGCGATTTAACGATCTTCGAACTCAACTTAAGGTCACACGTCGTTGATAAGTGTTTCAGAGAGAGAAAGAGAGACGTTAGTGCATGGGAGTCACGTGTACGTAGTCGTCCTCACTTCTGCCGTCATCCAGTCGTCCAATCAGAAGCTATCGCGGGTATAGCGGGAATTTCAAATTAGTTATTCGCTATACTATTTTAAACGAATGTTATTTCCATTAGTGTAGAAATAGATGACTGTTGTTCTTCCCGTGCCAATGTGTGCCAAACCACAGTCATCTTCGTGGATGGTCAGTCGGTACCTACCGATGAGAGAGTAGAACTAGAATGCTAGTTTTATCAGATATGCTGATGACACTACCGTGCTAGTTTCTAATAAACTTGAGAACTCTCTGAACCAAAGTTGTACATCAGTCATAGATAAGCTTATATCTTGGTGTAATCTTAATTCTCTTCACTTCAACAGCAAGAAAACTAACTTGATTCGATTCCATAATTACCAGAAAAGATGCCCAACCCCGAATATAAATATTAATAATGTATCTATTGAACCAGTTCATTGTGTAAAATTTTTAGGATTATCTGTTGATGAAGGATTAAGCTGATAAGAACGCTGTTCCAACTTGATCTCTCAACTGAACTCCTTCTGTTACATGTTCAGAAATTTGAAAATTTAAATCAAGAACAATTACTAACTATGTACCATTCCCAAGTTGCATCTCGGTTACGTTACGGAGTGTGTTTTTGGGGGCTGTCCACTCGAGCACCTGATGTATTTATCGTGCAAAAACGTATTTTGAAGATAATTAGTAATTCATCTAGCAGAGATTCCTGCAGGCCAAATTTTGAAAATTTCCGAATTTTAACACTTGTCGGTACTTTTATTTTTGAAATGTGTGTGTATGTATTTATTAATAGACAAAAGTTTATAACAAATAAGGAAATTTATTCCTACGATACAAGGAATTGTACCGATTTTCATGTTTCTCATTGTAAATATGTTGTCTCGTATAAAAGTCCACACCGACTTGGACAAAAAATTTTTAATAAACTTCCAAAAGGAGTGAGTGAATCTGATAATGTAGTATCATTTAAAATTCGTCTCAAGCCATATTAGACAAGTTATATTGTATATACATTAAATGAGTTTTTAGCTCTTTAGGATTAATTGAAATTGACTATTCCTATATGTATTTGACATCTTTGGAAAATAAATGTAATAATAATAACTGAATATGATATTAGCACAAAATGTTGAAATAATCAGACAATTTCACAAAGAATATCAATTTCATCTCAAATTTTAGAATTTTAGAATGATGTTTTTTTAGTTTTTTTTTCGTTTTATAAAATTAGACACGTTTTTTTTAGGGTTGAGTGGAGGAATATTTTATGTGTTCACACAACAAAAACTAAACTTCGCCCTTTATTTTCATATGTAAACTTCAAAATCTAAAATTTGTTGCATTCGTCTGGAGCTAATATTCATGATTACGACAAATCACTGACAAATTCGTCCTTGCTTCTCTTCACCATCGAAACCCTGCAATATGCAGGATGTAACATAAGTACGTTAGAATATGCAAGCAACGTATTCCCGAGAAAATTTCAAGGAAAACATTTCATATAAACTTGTGGTACGAAATGCTTCGTTTCGGAGATACATGGTGTTGAAATCAAATTCTTTGGTTTTTTAACAATAACTTTTGCAAAAAATAAGTTATTTGACATTTCGCACAAGGGTTTTTTTGACGTAGGAAATCATAATTTTGTTTTAATTTCCATGTTACATCTAGACGGCGCTGGGTACGCTGTCATTATTGATTTGGAATTGTCCTAACTTCTTTGACAGTAAACTTTTGGTATTTTTCATGAAGAAACCTAATTTCCACAGCTTTTCAAAGTTGAACAGGTACACTTCCCCAGCAACGCTAAAGGAGATCGTTTTCAAGATATTTACAATTTTCTATATCGATGCATATTACTTAGCTTCTAAGGCGCTAAATGAAGTTGCTGGGAACAACAGAGATCAAGTATGTGGTAGATCGTCAAATCAAACAACCTTTTTTTATATAAAGGTTAATCGAAAAATCATTTGTTTTCGAAATACTTATTATTGAAATTTTTCGAAACACGGTAGATTTATTCAATTCCAGGTATCTCTGAAACGAATAACTTCTCGATAAATATTGTATGAGAAAAAGTCCGTTTATTTTGATGAGGTCTATCACTTACTCAGGTTCAGTAGATAATGTTCACAGCAACTTCTCTTAGCGCCCTAGGAGCTGAGTAATATGCATCGATATAGAAAATTGTAAATATCTCGAAAACGATCACCTCTAACGTTATTGAAAAAGTGTTCATTTTCTGCATGGAAAAGGTGGGAATTGAGTTTTCTCATGAAGATTACCAAAAGTTCACTGTCAATTTGAAATAAATGACAATGTACGCAGCGCCCTCTGGATGTTACAAGGAAATTATTACGAAATTATGATTTCATAAGTCAAAAAAACCAGGTTATCAAATTGTGTGCAAATTACGTAATTTTCACAAAAGTAATTTTTTAAAAACGAACAAAAAATCAATTTCAACACCCTGTATCTCCGAAATGGAACATTTTCGGAAACAAGTTTTTATAGACATTGTTCTTGAAATTTTCTCAGGAATACGTCTGCCTGTAGAAGAACCAAATAAACAAATATCTGGTCAAACCGTCCTCTCGAACCGTTCAAGCAACTCCTGTTTATTTATAATTGTTAACTACGTATTACTCGTTTCCGTGACAATAAATCACGGCTGGCCATATTTAGTTTACACATATACACACTTACATGCTTACTAGACACCCGAAATGAGTTTGTTTAGGGCTTTCATGCATGATTTATCCCGCACCTCTTGTCATTCGGGCAGTAGGTCTCGAAAATTTATGAATTCGGCTAGACGTGTCAGCAAAAACGAGAAAGGGTTCAGGATTTTTGTTTGTCATGAGTTTTATAAATTACCTCTCATACACTCACTGCTACTGGGTTTTATTCGATAAAAAGGGTCTCCTGCGGCTTCCAATCGATTGGGTTCAGAGAAGAAAAGACGGACTTGATATTTACCAGCGGATTAAGTTGACTGTGGGGTGTATTTATAGATAAGTAGTCGGCACTAATATTGAATGATATCTTATGAACTACTGTAAACAACAGTGCCTCGTTCAATAAAAATATTTTTTGTGTCACTAAACTTTCATTTTTTGTCACTAAAACCTTCCGTTCAGGGGCGCCTGCGATATATTCGCCAATGGAATATGCAACCCAAATTATATCAAATTTAATTGGCATACTTTTGTATCTTGCTCCATATTGTTCGATTTCTGTGATAAATAAATTAATTGTGGTCATTTTTCTCAAATTCCAGGCATAACTCAGCATTTCAAACATAGGAATGTGTTTTGGATGATTTCCGGGTTTTGCTGTGGTTACGATTTCCAAACGTTTCGACTGCAACTGCGGCAATCATCTTCAGTGGCGTGGTCGATGTACTCTTCTTGACATGTCAGCTGAAACTGAACCTCCCATTTCTGCCGTGTCAGATCTTTGGTAGATATGTTCTCTCTTCCTTTCTGATGAAGTTCTTTTGGTGGTTGTGTATTTCTATGGCTTCTGAATGCATTCTTGTTGAATAATGATTCGAAGTTGCTAGCCTCTCGGTATTTTCAAACAGTGCATGTTCAGCGACTGCAGACTTCATGGTTTGTCTCAATCCTCAATCGGCAACTCCGCTTGAGCTTGACTAGGCGGGTACCAATGCTTCTTTTCGTCTGACCGATTCAGACTTCACCACAGTTACATGGAATCCTGTAAACTCGACATTATCGGAAATCGTCTGGAAAAATAAAGAACATCCCAAAATAAGGCGATTAATTGAAATGTTATGGAACATTGTAGACCATTCGAAGCATTTTTTGTCTCATTTTATTTCAACTAAAACACGATCTCATATCAACTTCCGAAGCAAAGCGGGTATTTCAGTTAGATATGAAAATTGTAGCTCAGTGTGTAATATTCATTTGTATCGAGGAAGATACGTTGTTAGCAAATCGCGTCTGGAAATGAATATGTTTGTAAAAATTGTATAATTACCAACATTATTAATTCACAGCCCACCAAAAAAAAGTTTTGTCTTGATGCTGAAAGAAAATCAACTGTTTTTGGTTAATGCATCTGTGCTGAATCTAAAAATACAAACCTTTTTTTGTATCAGCTCTAGTTTTCGAGATATAACATACTCATCAAATACTTAAATATATTCTTACATTTCTGTATATTTTACCATTATAATTGCAATATGTTTATGAACAAATTCTAAGACAAATGCATTCTAATGACTTATAATTAAAGTGTACTTATTGGAAATGCCCATAACATGAAATTAGCGCTAATTGCTCCTTACCTATTGTCCGATAAGTAAATAGTATTTTCTCTGAAATGGCCTTAATACATTCCTATAAAGTCTACTGCATTCCATTGTAAAATTCAGTTTGAACTTGAGTTTCGTTGCAAGAGTTTGTTTTTGACAACTGCATATCATGGCTTCTACAAGCAGGCGTTGTTGTTTGAATAACCCGAACGTTTTTTTCTACATATGTGGCGAGTACCTACATCATGAAGGAAAGTGGAAAACCAGTTTGTGATTTAATAAAAAGGGCATATCAAGCCTATTCTGGTGTTCATTTAGGAGATCGAAATAAATCCTGGACTCTACATGTAATGTGGTGTCTTGACAACTTGCGACAGTGGATGAGAAGACAACTAAAATGTTTAAAGTTTGGTGTTTCAGTGGTATGGAGGGAACCAAAATATAATTTTGACGATTGCTATTTCTGTCTTGTAAATATAAAGGGAATTAATCGTAACAATCGACATACGTTGACATATCATAACCTGTATTCAGCAATAAAACCAATTCCAAATCAGCCTTAGCAGATACCCATTCCAATATTTGGCCAGCCTACCTACGTTACCAGAGGATAATGTGGAAACGTTATCTGATGAACTACAGACTAATATATTTGAGGAAGAAGACTGATTTTGAAGGGGATTCAACACGCCCTGAGCGCGTTACTCAAGAAGAGCTAAGCCATCTTATTAGAGATCTGAACCTTCCAAAGGATTCTTCCGAGTTGCTTGCCTCCAGACTGAAAGAACAAAAACTTCTTCACCCAGACACCAAAATTACATAATACCGTAATAGGGAAAGTGATCTGGGTGTATCGGAGTATACACCAGATCACTGGCTCTTTTTATTGACAGTAACAAACAAAGTTTGAACTGTGTCCTTCTAGATAATGGCAACAAATATGGAAGTATACCAATTGGGCATTCTACAAAACTGAAAAAAGAATATAAAACAATATCGCTGGTGCTAAAAGACATCAAGTATGAGCAACATCAGTAGGCGATCTGTGTTGCTTTTAAGATGGTGAACTTTCTCCTGGGACAACAAGATGGCTACACAAAATATCTTTGTTTCCAGTGTCTTTGGAATAGCAGGGCTAAGGACCAACACTGGAGTAGAAGAAAATGGCGTTCTAGAGATGCTTTAGTTCAAGGAAAAACTAACGTAGTTAACGAAGCATTGGTCGACCGAGAGAAAATAATATTACCTTTGTTACATATTAAAATAAACCTGATGAAACAATTTGTAAACGTCCTAGACCGTAATCGTCCTTGTCTTGAATAGTTGTCCAGCAAATTCCCTGCACTTGGTAAAGAAAAATTGAAAGCCTGAATATTTGATGGGTCTCAGATACGACAACTCATAAAAGATTCGCATTTTACAGAATCGATGACTGAAATTGAGTGTAATGCATGGTGCTCTTTTGTGATAATTGTGGAAAATTTTCTTGGAAGCAATAAATTGGAAAAGTACCGGAATTCAGTGGAAGAAATGCTCAACAGTTTTAACAAACACGGTCATATGGGTATTGAAATTCATTACCTCCACATCCACTTAGACTGTTTCCCAGAAAATCTTGGTGACCTTAATGAGGAACAAGAGGAACGCTTCCACCAAGATATCAAAACTAGTTTTTAGGTGACGCCGAATAACAGATTTGTGCTGTGATGCTGGTTAGGTTACATGAAAAGTTAAGTTTTTTTGGCAGGTATGTGTGATGATTTTTGTAAGTGTATTGTTGTACAATAAATATCTTACTTTTTATTCGTGTTTCAGTTCATTTGATGGGTAGCAGCACCACATATATGTAGGTGGTGCTGCGTTAAATTACCTGGAGCATATCTGGTGGCATTTTTGGATTCAGCAGACTCATTTTACCTAGAAACAGTAAAAAAAATTCCGGCAGCAAATTGTGTGTTATAAAATTTTCACATGTTCAACACGCATTTCGCTACACGGTGGCTTCATCAGATGGACTGGTACATCACACTTAATTTTGACATCATCAAGTTTGATATTTGTTCATTATTTTCTACATGTCATGGTCAAAGTTGAACTAGTGATTGTTCTCTAAAGTTGGAAACCATAGGTGGAATTGATTTTCTTCAGTATGTTCGGTGATCCAAATTTTGAAATTAATTTCTGTTGAAACACTTGGATATGATACACATGCTAGTTTGTCGATCCTGTTATCTTTGTCCATTGATGACTTGTGTTGTTTTTTATATGACCAACTAAGGAGTTACCAGACTTATATACTATATATGAAGAACAGCAAGTCGAAAATAGACAAAGATAACAAATATAGGGTTTACGAAATAACATGTGGATCGTGTTTAAAAGATAATACAAGTAGGATTTCAAGAAATTTCAAAATGAAAAACTCCTAATCTAAAATAAGTTCCAAACTAATGAAAACCAAATTCCACCTATGCTAGAACCTTTTGAAGAACAATCACAATTTCAACATGGACTTTGACACAATACATACAGATAATGAAAGACAGAAATTAATCCTGCTTGAATCTCAGGAAATCAATAAACGCTAACAATAAAAACGCAACACTCCAGATATTTCCATATTTAGGTATTTCAATTAAATGGCTTTCGTATGTAAAAACGTTGAATAGTTTTTCAGAATATCGTATTCAGACAGACAGAAAAACAAACACGGCGAGGACCTTCATATAAAGTATATGATTTGAATGCTTTTCTTTGGTACTACTAGTATTATTTCAAATTTCAAAGATATTTTTCGTTTTTCGGGAATAAAATACAGCCCTATAATAATTATTCTTTTTGATTATGATATTTGATCAGGTTACGTTGTTTTCCAATTTTTGCTCCTCGTGGAATAAGTTCAGATTCGGTAAGAACAATGATAAGGATCTCATAGGTTTTGAATTATAATAAATAAAATAAGTACGACTTTTTGTAGCATTTTCAAGACCTTCAACATATTGCGTGTTTTTTTCAATGTTATTGCTGTTGCGCTTGCTATTTCTAAGGTCTTTGACCTTGTGTGGTATGAGGATTTGCTGACCAAACTTCAATGCTATGGCTTGTCGAATAATTTTTAAGTAAGACTCTTCAGCACCCTGAAAGATCGCTTCCTGCAAGTGGTCGTAGATGGATATCTCTCGAATACTTTCACTACCAACGCTGGTGTTCGCCAGGGATCCATATTGTTTTCAACCCTCAACCATTTATTGGAGAAAAAACAGGAATCCAATATATTACTTGGCTGACGACAGCACAAATGTCTCGTCATTCCATTTGGATTCCAGAATATCGGCTATGGAGACACATAAATGTCTCCAAACCGTAGAGGAAACAGAAGGGATCTTGAAACCCGCCACCAGCAACGAGGAGACTGATTTTCAGATGCCGAGAACTGAAAACTGAAAATATATCAGTTTACTACCAGAACGTGAGAGGCCTCCGCACAAAGCATAAGGAAATTTTTCACAGCATACTTTTTAATAACTGGGATGTGATATGTATATCAGAAAAATAGCTGAATGATACCGATTTTCAGTGTTTGTCTGTCAAAATCTGTAAAAAAGATCTCGACGTCACGATCTGTTGTGTGTAAATAGCATCGGGATAGAATTCAACGGTATATGAACAGTTTTCTGAATCCCTAGAAAATTGTAATGAGCTCAACGCTACCTTAAAGTTGCTGTTAGTGGGTGACTTCAATGTCTCTGAAATAACCAATTCGAAATATAACTTGAGAAACGGATCATCAAAAGCGAGATTGATCCATTCCATTATGTGTGAGTATGATATAAATTTCATAATTGATATATCTAATGCCTCCGATACTTTAGATTCATTATCAACAAATATCACGGAAGCGACTATGAGCGAATGTGAAACGCCCTTAGTGCAGTTGGATAACTACCATCCAGCTCTCGAAATGCTGTTCACTGTCAATTTTCAACAAGTATCCGAATCGTTTGAAGGTGACCACGTTACTGCATTTGACTTCAGGAGGGGAAACTTTGTGGAGTTCTGTAGGATGCTATCTCAACTTTCGTTGATAGCTATTCTATGTATGGATAATGTCGACGAATGTATAGATAGTTTCTATGATTGCCTGCAGGCCTGTTTTGAGAAATGTTTGGAAAAAAATACTTCCAAAATCGATTTCCTGCATGGTTCTCAAAGAACTCATGCACAAAATTAAATTAAAAGAACACTTTTTTCAAAATGATGTAGAAAAGGTC